>CAUYSK010009438.1:0-13251 GCA_963575035.1 Avahi laniger
GAGCTCAGGAGTTCGAGACCAGCCTGAGCAAGCGTGAGACCCCCGTCTCTACCAAAAATAGAAAGAAATTAATTGAACGGCTAAAAATATATAGAGAAAAAATTAGCCGGGCATGGTGGCACATGCCTGTAGTCCCAGCTACTCGGGAGGCTGAGGCAGAAGGATCGCTTGAGCCCAGGAGTTTGAGGTTGCTGTGAGCTAGGCTGATGCCATGGCACCCAGGCAAGAGAGTGAGACTCTGTCTCAAAAAAAAAAAAAAAAAAAAAAAAGATTTTTACATCTATGTTCATTCTTGAGATTGATCTATAATTTTTCTTTTCTTTCACCATCCTTGTCCTTACTATCCATTGGGTTAGCTGTGTATAATTTGTTGAATAATTTCCAACTTTTTCTATACTTTGAAATTGATTATATAGATTATTTAATACAGTGGCTCTCAACTGGGGTCAATTTTGCCTCTCAGAGTATATCTGACCATGTCTGGAGTTATTTATTTTTTTTTTTAGTTATTTATTGATACATAATAGATGGACATATTTTCAGGGCACAAGTTATTTAATACATTCATATAATGCGTAAAGACCAAATCAGGGTAATTAAGATTTCTATCACCTTAAATTATTATCTTTTCTTTATGTTGAGAACATTCAAATTATTCTCTTCTAGCTATTTTGAAATGTACAGATTATTGTTAACTATAGTCACCTTACTGATCTATTGATCACTATGTATTGTTTCTTCTATCTGACCTTATATTTGTATCCATTAATCAACCTCTTTTCATTCCCCCTTCCCTGCTACCATTCCTTGCCTCTGGTAACCACCAATTTATCTCATTATTTTCATGAGATCCATTTTTTAGCTCCCACATCTGAGTGAGAACATGCAATATTTGTCTTTCCATGTTTGGCTTATTTCACTTAACATGAATGACCTTCAGTGCTACCTATGTTACTATAAATGACAGGATTTCATTATTTTTAATGGCTGAATAATATTCCATTGAGTATATATACCACATTTTCTTTATCCATTCATCCACTGATGGACACTTATGTTGATTTCATATTTTGGCTATCGCGAATAGTGCTACAATAAACATGGGGGTGCAGATATTTATTTGATATTTTGATTCCTTTCTGTTTGATATATGCCCAGTTGTGGAATTGCTAGATTATGGTAGTTCTATTTTTAGTTTTTTGAAGAACCTCCATACTGTTCTCCATAGTGGCTGTACTAATTTACATTCCCACCAACAGTATACAGAGTTCCCTTTCTCCACATCCTCTCCAGCATTCATTAATATCTGTCTTTTTGATAAAAGCCATTTTAACTAGGGTGAGATGACATCTCATTGTGTTTTGGATTTGCATTTCTCTGATGATGAGTGATATTGAGCATTTTTTCATATACCCATTAGTCATTTGTATGTCTTCGTTTGAGACTTGTCTACTCAGATCTTTGGCCATTTTTTAATCTGATTATTTGGTTTTTTGCAATTGAGTCATCTGAGCTCCTTCTGTATTCCGGTTATTAATCCTTTGTCAGATGGATAGTTTGCAAATATTTTCTCTCATTCCGTGGGTTTTCGCTTTACTTTGTTGATTATTTCCTGTGCTGTCCAGAAGCTATTTAACTTGATGTAATCCCATTTGTCTGTTTTCACTTTTGTTGCCTGTGCTTTTGAGGGTCTTACATAAAAAAAACTTTGCCCGGACCAATGTCATGCAGCATTTCCCTGATGTTTTCTTCTAGTAGTTTCATAGTTCAGGTTTTAGATTTCAGTCTTTTATTCATTTTGATTTGATTTTTGTATATGAGAATGAGGTATCTAGTTTCATTCTTCTGCATATGGTTATCCAATTTCCCTAATATCATTTATTGAAGATACTACCCTTTCCCCATTCTTTGTTCTTGGTACTTTGTTGAAAATGAGTTAGCTGTTAATGCATGGATTTATATCTGGATTCTCTATTCTGTTCCATTGGTATATATGTCTGTTTTTATACCAATACCATGCTGACTTAGTTACTATAGCTTTGTAGTATATTTTAAGGTAAGGTAGTATGATGCCTCCAGCTTTGCCCTTTTTGCCAAGAATTCCTTTGGCTATTTAGGTTTTTTTGTGGTTCCTTATAAATTTTAGGATTGTTTTTTCTATTTCTGTGAAGAATGACATTAGTATCATTGGTATTTTGATAGGGATTGCACTGAATCTATAAATTGCTTTGGGTAACATTGTCATTTTAACAATGTTAATTCTTCCAATCCATGAACAAAGAATGTCTTTCCATTTTTTTCTGTGTGTCCTCTTCAATTTTTTCATCAGTGTTGCCTACTTTTCCTTCCATAGATCTTTCATTTTGGGGTTTAATTGAATTCTAGGTATTTTATATTCTTTATAACTATTGTAAATAGGATTGCTTTCTTGATTTCTTTTTTCAGGTTGGTCACTGATGGCATATATAAATGCTACTGATTTTTGTATGTTGATTTTGTATTTTGTGACTTACTGAATTCATTTATCAGTTCAAACAGTTTTTTGGTGGAGTCCTTAGTTTTTTCTAAATATAAATCATGTCCTCTGTGAACAAGGAAAATTTGACTTCTTCCTTTCCAATTTGGGTACATTTTATTTCTTTCTGTTGCCTAATTGCTCTGTCCAGGACTTACAGTATTATATCAAATAAAAATGGTGAAAATGGGCATCCTTGTCTTGTTCTAGATTTTAGAGGAATACTTTTCAACTTTTTCCCATTCAGTATAATGTTAGTTATGCATTAGTAATATATGGGCTTTATTATTTTGAGGTATGTTCCTTCTATATCCAGTTTCTTTAGGGTTTTTATCCTAAAGGATGTTGAATTTTATCAAATGCTTTTTCAATATCTATTGGAATGATCACATAGTTTTTGTTGTTGGTTCTGTTAATGTGATGAATCAAGTTTATTGATCACCGTGTGTTGGGCCATTTTTACCTCCTGGGATGAATTCCACTTGATCACGGTGAGTGGTCTTTTTAATGTGATGTTGAATTCAGTTTGCTAGTATTTTGTTGAGGATTTTTGCATCTATATTCATCAGTGATAATAGTTGGTAATTTTCCTTTTGTGTTGTGCCCTTCTCTGGCTTTGATATTGGGATAATGCTGGCCTCATAGAATGAGTCTGGATTTATTTCCTCCTCTTCAATTTCTTTGAAGAGTTTAAGTAGAATTGGTATTAGTTCTATACATTTTGGTAGAATTCAGCAGGGAAGCCATCAAAGTCCTGGGCTTTTCTTTGATATGAGGCTTTTTTAATTATGGCTTCAATCTCATTACTTACTATTGGTTTATTGAGGTTTTCTATTTATTCATGGTTCAGTCTTGGTAGATTTCATGTGTCCAAGAATTTATACATTTCTTCTTGGTTTTCCAAGTTGGCATATAATTGTTCATAATAATTTCCAATGATTCTTTGTATTTCTGTGGTCTCAGTTGTTATGCCTCCCATTTTTGGTTTCTAATTTTATTTATTTGGGTCTTATCATTTTTTTTCTTAGTGTAGCTAAATGTTTGTTAATTTTGTTTACCTTTTACAAAAACCAACTTTTTGTTTCAATGATCTGTATTTTCTTAATCTCAATTTTATTTATTTCTGCTCTGATCTTTATTATTGCTTTCCTTTTATGAACATTAGGTTTGGTTTTGTTTTGCTTTCCTAAATTATTAAGGTACATCATTAGGTTGTTTATTTGAAGTCTTTCCACTTTTTGGTGTAGGAATTTATTACTACAATATAAACTTCTCTCTTAATACTGCTTTTGCTGTATCCATTGACTTTTTTAAGTTGTATTTTGATTTTCATTTGTTTCAAGAAATTTTTAAATTTCCTTCTTAATTTCTTTATTGATCTATTGGTCGTTCAGGAGCAGGTTGTTTAATTTCCATGTGTTCGTGTAGTTTCTGAGGTCCCTCTTGTTATTGATTTCTAATTTTCCTCATCATGATCATAAAAGATACCTGACATGATTTCTACTTTTTTAAATTTGTTGAAACTTGTTTTGTGGTCTAAGATATGGTCTATTCTGGATAATGTCCATGTCCTGATGAAAAGAATATGCATACTGTAGCAGTTGAGGGAAATGTTCTGTAAATGTCAGGCCTACTTGGTCTAGCATGTATTTTAATTCCAATGTTTCTTTGCTGATTTTCTGTCTAGATAATCTGTTATTGAGTAGAATGTTGAAGTCCCCAATAATTATTATATTGCAATCTATCTCTCACTTTAGATCTATCAATGTTTGCTTTATATACTTGGGTGCTCCAGTGCTGGGTGCATAGATATTTGTAATTGTTATATATTCTTGCTGAATTGAACCATTTATCATTATATAGTGACCTTCTTTGTCTCATTGTATAGTCTTTTGTTTTATTTTGTTTTAAGACATGGTTTCGCTCTGTTGCCTGAGCCAGAGTTCACTGGTATCATCATAGCACACTGCAATCTCAAACTCCTGGGCTCAAGCAATCCTCCTGCCTCAGCCTCCACAGTAGCTGGGACTACAAGTATGTGCCACCAGGCCTGGCTAATTTTTCTATTTTTTTGTAGAGACAGGATCTCACTTTGTTGCTCAGGCTGGCCTTAAACTCCTGACCTGAAGTGATCCTCCCACTTCAGCCTCCAAAAGTGATAGGCATATAGGCATGAACCACTGTACCTGGCCTCTTTTTATAGTCTTTCATTTGTAGTCTATTTTATCTGATATAAATATAGCTACTCCTGCTCTTTTTTGGTTTCCATTTTTATGGAATATCTTTGTCCATCCCTTCACTTTCAGTCTATGTGTGTCATTATGGGTGCAATGGGTTTCTTGTAGGCAGCACATAATTGGATCTTGTTTCTTTATCCATTTAGCCACTCTGTCTTTTAATTGGAGAATTCAGTCCATTTACATTCAGTGTCATTGATGATAACTAAGGACTTATTACTGTCTTATTGCTGCTTATTCTCTGGTTGTTTTGTAACTCCTCTCTTCCTTTCTTTTTTCTTCTTATTTTCCTTTTTAGTTAAGTGATTTCTCGGGTAGTATGTTTTGACTAGTTGCTTTTTCATTTTTAGTGAATCTATTATAAGTTTTTGCAGTGGTTACCATGAGGGTTACACAAAACATCTTCTGTATAACAAGTTATTTTAAAGAAATGACAACATCTTACATCACATAGAAAATAAACAAAAAAAACTTTAAAAATTCTCCACTTTTAACTCCGTCCTCAGCCCACATTTTGACTTTTTGTTGTCTCAATTTACCTATTTTTACATTACCTATCTCTAAGCAAGTTACTGTATTATTGTGTTTGATAGATTTGCCTTTTAGGCTTCATACTAGAGTTATAGGTGGATTGTAAGCCACAATTATAGTATTTTTCTGGGTTTGTCTATGTATTTAATTTTACCAGTGGGTTTTATACCTTCAAATGTTTTCTTTTGCACATTGTTGGTTTTTTCTTTCAGATTGAAGAGCTGCCTTTAGCATTTCTTGTAAGACAAGTCCATTAGTGATAAATTCTCCCAGCTTTTGTTTGTTGGAGAAAGACTGTATCTCTCTATATTTGAAGGATAGCTTTGCTGGATACAGTATTTACAGTATTCTTGGGTGGCAGTTGTTTTCTTTCAGCACTTTGAAAATGTTGTCCCACTCCCTCCTGACCTGTAAGGTTTTCTATTGAGAAGTCGATTCTTGCCAGATGAACTGGAGCTTCTTTATATGTTGTTTGTTTTTCTCTTACTGCTTTAGGATTCTCTCTTTGTCTTTGACATTTGGGAGTTTAATTATTATATGCCTTGGGGTAGTCTTAGTTGGGTCAAATCTGTTCAGTGTTACCTGGCCTTCAGGTACATGGATATTTACATATTTCTCAAGTTTTCGAAAGTTTTCTGGTATTATTTCTTTGAATAAGCTTTCCAACCCTTGCTCTTGCTCAGCTCCCTCCTGAACCCCAATAATTCCTTTGAGGTAAATTTCTATATCTTCTAGGTGATCTTTATTCCTTTTCATTCTTTTGTCTGCTGTGTGTATTTTCAAATAGGCTGTTTTCAAGCTCACTGATTCTTTCCTCTGCCTGATTCATTCTATTGTTGAGAGTGTCTAATGAATTTTTCAGTTCAGCAAATATATTTCTAAATTCCAAGATTTCCGTTTGCTTTTTTTTTTTTTAACCTCTGTTACATGTCTTAGATAAATTTCTGAGTAGCTTTTTTTGTGTTATCTTGGAGATCGCTCAGTTTTCTTAAAACTGCTATTTTGAATTCTTGGTCAGAGAACTCACATATTCCTTGCTTTGTGCAGTTGGGGGGGCCATGGTTTCATTTGATATTGTTTCTTACAGAGGAACATCTATATATTTGCCTTAAAGGATTAGTTATTTCTTCCAGTCTTCTCTGTGTGGCTTGTTTAGGTTTTTACTGGATATGTTTGCTTAGAGTTTCTTTGTAACTTACTTGTTAAATTTCTCTGCCTCTTTTTTTTTTCTACTAGGTCACTGCCTCCTTTTTGGCACTAGATGGCCTTAAACCCAGGTTTGCTTCCATTCTAGTAAACTTTATCAGTACCAAATGGGATATCCTGGTTGTGTGGGAAGGCTGGCTAGGGTTTGTGCCCAGGGCACCTGTGGAATGTACCTCCTACAGTGTACTGCTGCTGGACAGCCATTCTGATTTGACATCTCCTTTGGCTGAGTTAACAGAGCAGAGTTTCCAGGGCTGTGAATGGTAGTCCTGCTCCCCACATTTTCTCTCTGGCTGTCATCAGGGATATTTCTCCCTTCAGGCACTCACGATGCTTCCCATGGGCTGAGGAAGAGACAGGTCTCCTACCAAGGAACCCATATGGTGGGGAACACTGGTTGTCCACCTTGAACTCACTTTTTCCGGTGCAGAAGTTCTGAGTTGGGGAGAAATTTCCCATGCACTTGGGCTGGACAAATTGAGGGGTATCATGGACATGGAAGTCCAATTTTCTTACCATCTTCTCAGAGTTTTTTCACTTCTCTGTGGCCCTGTATACTGTCTCATCCTCATATTTGATTTCTGGGATATTCCCTGTAATAATTTTGGCACTATTTATTTGGTTTTTTGTTTGTTTTGTTTTTGTGTGTGTGTGTGCAGGATAGTGAAACCAGCTTGTTTTATGCTGCCATTTTGGAACCAGAAACCTGGGGGTGAGGTGCTACTGGCTTCTAGTGGGTCACATGACAAACCCACAACAAAGAATCATCCAGTTTAAAATGTCAATCGATAGTGTCAAGGTTGAGAAATCCTAATCTAATCCTTTAAGGTTTGGTGAAATTCACCTGAAAAACTGAGTGTGGTATTTTATGAAGAGTGTGTGTGTATACAGTGGAGGAGGAGAAACAGAGGTAAGGAATAAAAGATGGAAATATATAGTTGTTTACATTTCAGTTTTTCCTAGATCACATTTTTCTTATCTCTTTTTTCATCCTATTTAGCAATTTGTCATAGAAAATTGCCCATTTCACCTAAATTTTCAAATTTATTGGTATGAAGTCTTACATAGTATTCTCTCAGGACTTTAAAAAAATTTCTTCCCTATGTTTACTGATACACACTTTCCCCCCATTTTTATCTTTACTTTTGGGGGGGAAGTTATTCTTTATACTTTCTGAAATTTTTATTGATTTTAAAAATTATTAAGTTTTGGTTATATTCACCAACTCAACCTTTTTATTTTATTAATTTTTGATATTCTCTTTATTTACCTCTACTTTTTTATATTTATTATTTTGTTCTTTTCACATTTTTTGAGTTGAAAATTCAGCTAATTTGTTTTCAATCTTTCTTATTTTCTAATACATTTGTTTTCAAATATAAACTTCCCTCAGAGGGCCACTCTGGGTTTGGGATTATTAACAGGTTTTCTATTACATCTATAAACAAGTATTCTATTAAATAGTTTATAAACTCTATTTTTATTTCTTCTGTAACCTAAAAATAATTTGAAAGTGTGGGAATTTTTTTCCTCAGCAAACTAGATTTTTTTAGGGGAGAGCTATCTTTTTTAGACTTGTATTTTTTTATATTACGGTAAGTGAAAATAGCAACTTTTTAGAATTGGTTGAGATATACTTTTCATTTTAGTAAATGGTAAATTATGGTGAATATTGCAAATGAAAATTTAATTGCAATCTGTGTATGTTGGGCACAATGTTTGCTAATTGTGTTACCCAGATCTCATACATCCTTACTTATTTTTCACCTACTTGATTTACCCCTGTGGCACAAACTGCCAGTTGCCTATCCTATCCAAAATCTACTTTCTCCTTGTGTTCTGTTTTAAAAAACAAACAAACAAACAAAATCTCTATATTTTTCAACCTCTCCTGTAGATAGAGGTAGCCATGTGACTAACTTCTAGCCAATGAAACAATTTCATAAATTTTTTATGGATCTTCCAGGAAAGATCCTTAAAAATGGGGCTGATTCAGCTACCCCTTCTCTCCTTTTCTTTCCTGCCTAAAAGACAGATATGACAGCAAACTTACAGTGGTTATCTTCTGACCATGAGGTAACCTGGAGATAAAAGTTTAGCTTGAAGCACAGAAGGAAAAGAAAGCATAGATGAAGGCTGTGAAATAATGACATTGTTGAGATGGTGCTATCAGCCCTGAATCTGAATCACCTACTTTAGACTTTCATGGCAAACAAGAGAGAAATAAATGCTTATCTTGTTTAAGATGCTATTGTTTCATTGGTTTGGTTTTGTATTGTTTCATATGTAGCCGAACTCAACCCTTAAACTCACAATCAGTACTTTTAAAGAGAGCTGTATTAAAGCCTCCTGCTTTAACTGTGGATTCAACCATTTCTTTGGAATCTGTCAGGTTTTCCTCTATATATTTTGAATATTTTGTATGTTTTTGCACATCATGGCTTTTATGATTTCTAGGTAAATTTTTCTTTTTAAAAATATGAAATATGTTACCCCTGTTAATGCTTTTCATCTTGAACTACATTTTATATGACATTGTTTAATCTGTTTTGTTTGCATATGCCAGATATATATTTTCCATCCTTGTATTTTCAGCCTTTGTCAACTTGTTTCAGCTGTTCTAATAGTACATAGCTGTATTTTTTTATATATTCCATAGAAATGACATCTATCTTTTAATGGAGGTTAATCCAGTCACATTTTTATGATTACTAATTTGTTCAGAACTATTAATATTTCTGGCATCTTATTTGTTTTCTATTTATGATGCTTTCTGGCTGATTTATTTTTACCCCCATGCCTGTCTTTTGTTAGCCTAATCAATTTTGCTTTGCTTTATCTTTTTTCTTCTACTGTTTTAAAACTTACACATTCCATTTCTCTTCTGGTGGTTACCTTTAATATTTAACATATGTGCATAAATTTACATTTTTCCAACATTATATGTAGTTAATCAGCATTCATATCTTCTCCTTACCTTCATCCCCAAACAAAAAAAAAAAAAAGAACTTTAGTAAACTTTTGTTTTCCTCATTTATCTTTCCATCCTCATACCATTATTGATATCACCTGGAATTTTAGCACCAGATTTTTAAATTTTTATAATTAATACATATTTAAACTTAACAAGTTTCACTAATTACTTTGGTCACCACTACCCTATATCTGTGTAGGGTATTAACTATGAATTAATGGAAGAACAATTATGTTTTTCATTGAGGATTTCCCTCTGGACTATTTTTAGGAAGAATGGGGGAAGATAAAGATGTGTGACATCAGCAGTTAGCTTTCTGGGTTGTATATTCCTTGTTCTTCATGGGCATCAAGAACCACCCAAGGTATCTGCCTATCTCTCTCACCAAAGCTCCCATACTCACTGCTGCTTCCACGGAGAAATAGTCTTTCCATTGCTAATGCCTGGCCAAGGGTACCGTGAATATGGGATGAACAGGGGTTAACTAAACTAACTCCTACTGAGGTAACTCAACTAATAACCCTATTCATTGTACCTGGGATTTATCATGTGGAACAAACAGTATTCTCCTGCACATGTCCCAGGCTACAATTTCTCTCTTCGATTCAACCCTGTTTTCCTATTTCACAGATTTCTCACAGTTTTTGGTCTACTAATTATAGGTCTTGGTATTTTTAAATATCTTTTTTAGTTTTTAAGGGCAAGGGAGCAGGTTACAATATTTGTTCAGAATGCCACATTGAAATTCTTTTAAATTTTTTAGACCTTATCCTTTTTAGAGATTATACTGATGGCTTATTTAATATACTTATAACACATATACACATACAGTGTCCTAACTGTAGTGCATGCCTTATTTAATGCAAGCATTTAATTTATACTATTAAAAAAGAAATACCTACCTGTGTGTCATTTTCTTTTTGTCTGAAGTCAATAATATCAAGCTTTGACTGCTTCACAGAACTTTCTTCTTTTTTATCTAGATTATTAAATAGTACTACTTCAAATCAATTCCAGAGACAGAATCAAATATCATCCCCAACATTTAACCAAACCTTATAATTTAGAAAATCAAGGTCTACACGAATATTTAAGTTAAAATATGGAATTATGAAATGATTTTAAAACTCTTAATTTCTTATTATATAAGTTATTACAATAACTATGAATGTGAAATGACAAAATGGCTAACTGACAAAACTATACTTTTATAATGGGTGATCAAAGAAGACAGAGTGGTAATATCAATGACAGGGGAAAAAGAAACTAGCCAGTGTAGTTAATCTAACACAATATAATTCATCCAATCTGGAGACCCATAAATGGACATAATTCAAATATCTCAGTGACCAAGTTACAGATACTATTAACAATAGTCTGCTACCTGCTTAAATCACACATATTGATAATACAACTCCTCAGATGAAAAATATTTAATATATAATTACTTATTCTCCCTGTACAGCTGTGCAACCAGACCAGATATTTTGAAATATATTGTGTGAATGATTTCTTTCTCAAAAGAGAAAAAAAGTTAGGTATAGAAGACATACATTGCTCTCAGAAATTCACAGTGGTACTTTTCTGAATCTATAGGTCTCCAGTATTGTTTGTCTTTGCTTATACTAAATGATAAAATTGTTTTCTATTTCTTCTTCTGTATGTTTGCAAAGAAAATGTAGTTTTTGAATAATAAACAGATACTGTACCTGTAACTCTTGGTTCTGAAGAATGCATCTTTATTGGTCTTACGAATTTCTGAGATTCATAAGGAAGAAATAATTGACTGTTTTGAGGGGCTTTATTCAATACAAGTACATGTTCATCTTTGTCAAAAATTCTAAAGAGAAGGGTGAATAACATTACATATAAGCTAAGTAAAAATTAACATATTTTAAAGCTAGAAGGGATATTTAGATACTATATAGTTAAAATTTCACATTTTGCAGATAATTAAACTGAGTTCCAGAGAATTTAACAGACCTGCCCGATGTTATTAAATAACTTGGTAGTAGTAACAGAGCAAAAACATACTTTTTCTGATGAAGTCTAGTACTCTTCTCAATATGCCACACTCTTATTTTTAAAACATAATCATTTTAACAGACCTTTTTAATGTATCAAAACATTTTAAACCAAAACTTCAAACACAAATAGCATGTTTTAGATTTCAGAATACTTTAAACTTTATAAAGATTTATTCAGAAACAAACCAACTAGCCAAGAATACAGAAATCAGTGAAACAGTATTAAAATCATAAATAGGCCTTTTAAGTTTTTTAGTGGAAGAATAGTTTCATTGAATTTTACCTAAATCAAAGAAATAGAATAAACACTATCAAAATATATACTGTGTAAAAAATGACTAAAAATTTATGTAAGTTCCTCTCAATATACAGAATTTTATATTACAAAATCATCAAAAAAGTAAAATTCTATACATTTATATAGTTTTATTTCAATTAACTTCACTACAAAATTAAAGACATACTGTCATGGATGTGATATGTGGGAATGAGGGAATCAAGAAAATAACAGATCTAAGGAAGTAGGATCAGAGAAATTAACTTGGGAGAGGAGAGTGTTGAAAAACCAGGAGAAGGCCTGTGGAGACTGAGGAAAGGAATTTAAGAAGAATGAGAAAGGGTATAGGTAAAGTTGATCAGAAACAGCAATAGTAATAAACTATTTTTCTGTTGCACAATAATAGGTGATATCAATCTTTTTTTATGCCTCCACCACTGATGTCCATTTCATCACCATTAGGACATCACCAAAAAAACAAAAGGAAATACGATGCCACAGATTTAATAGCATGCTTTGACTGATCTTCACTCTCTATAGCAAAGAAGAACTGGTCAAGCTGGTGACAGGGTAATAAAAAAAGTAAATACATTGCTGTTCCTACCATTGTTTCTTCTGTTTTACTCCTACTGCTAACCCTTATGGGAAATTGGATAAATTATACAACTGACAGGTTATAGAACAGCAGATGTGCTGCTGCTACCTTATTTCTCTCTACACATTATACTTGGCCTTACTGAAAAACAAGCTGATTGGAGTAATATTTAAATTAATATCTTTCATAAGAAATTAATAGAAAATAGCCTGCACAAAAAATTATAT
The DNA here is from genome assembly GCA_963575035.1 of Avahi laniger. Classification (NCBI taxonomy): domain Eukaryota; kingdom Metazoa; phylum Chordata; class Mammalia; order Primates; family Indriidae; genus Avahi; species Avahi laniger. Next base: position 12,590 of record CAUYSK010009438.1, read on the forward strand.
AGATACTATGCAAATATTAGTGGCTTGGGATAGACTACAGAATCAAACTTTTAGATGCAGAATATCTGTTCACATAAAGGCCAATTTTAAAATTTACCTATACCTTTCTTTCAATTCTTTTCTCTTTTCTGTATTTTTGCTCTTTTCTTCCAGAGTTTCTGAAAGATTCTTAGTTTCATAAAGTCTTGCAATCTGCTAAATAGAAAAATGGGAGAGTAAAACAAAATAATTACCTGCAAAATAGTAAGAAACATACATTTTATTTCAACTAATGAATATGATTTTTTCCATACAATCACAAGATTTGCATTTCTGGTAGTATTCACTATCTTTTATTGGGAGTTGATGAAATAGAGTCAAAATTAACAATAAATCAAGAACAAATCAGGAGGCATCACACCACCAGACTTCAAACTATACTACAAGGCTACAATAACTAAAACATCATGGTATTTGTACAAAAATAGAGACATAGACCAATGGAATAGAATATGGAACCCAGATACAAAACCATCTACCTAGCCGGGCGCAGTGGCTCACGCCTGTAATCCTAGCACTCTGGGAGGCCGAGGTGGGCGGATCGTTCTGAGCTCAGGAGTTCGAGACCAGCCTGAGCAAGAGAGAGACCCCATCTCTACCAAAAAATAGAAAGAAATTAATTG
>CAUYSK010009440.1:0-13588 GCA_963575035.1 Avahi laniger
ACCTTTCTCCTTGGCTTCCTTCTTTTTCTGATCATTTTCCTTCATGTGTTTCAGGAAGCTGTCTCAGCTCTTAGACGGCTTAATATGCTCAATATGCACATTAATGCTCTTAGCAAGAATCTTGCCCTTGTTTGTTTACAACAATGCCAGCAGCATAATGGGTAATGTAGACTCCTCCAGTTTTGCCACGGTAACATTTGTGGGGCATGTCGTTTTGAACAGTACCCGTTCCCTTGATGTCCACAATATCACCTTTCTCGTAGATTCACATGTATGTGGCCAAAGGAACAACTCCATGTTTTCTAAAAGACCTAGAGGACATACATCAGGGGCCTCACCTCTTTCCCTTTGTGGTCGTCATTGTGGCAAATTACTGGAAGATGGTGGTTCCACTAACCTTGTAACTTTTAGAATTAAAAGAAATGGAACAGAAAAAGGAAAAGAGAAGATGGCATTGAATTAATGCAAAAGAAGCCTAGTATATTAGAATCAGTTTTTGCTTAGTCTTATGGCACTAGGTAAGTCACTGAGCAGCGGTTCTCTCATCCATAAAATAGGGAAAATGATAATCAAACTCTTCCTCTCAAGTAATTAGAGTAGAAATTATGAAAGGAAGAAGAAAGATTGGAGAGAAAATGCAAAAGAAAAAGGAACACCTGTAAGTTCTCTTTCACAGTGCGGCTATGGCAACCGAGAGAATACGATGTGAAAGGACTTTTAAAGAACAGGGGCTGTGGCACCCTTGCTGCACTGGCTCCTGCTCATCCTCCACCTTCCCCTCCAGGCGCCCCTCCTATGCAGCCCCTTCAGGACCATCCCCCACACCTGGCCGCTGCTGTGCTGCAGCCTCCAATGCCGTGTCTCTTCCTCCCTTTCACAGGCATCTCCTCAGTGAACCCATCCCACAGCTCTCCTCCCATCCTTCCCCCACAAAAATCAATTGTTCCCTCTTCTGTAACCTCAAAGCACTTGGTAAAAACACTGTATTATGGTTAGTTTACCCCACTAGACTATAAATTCCTTTAAAGACAGATTTAAAACCCGTTCATCATCTAGTATGCAGTGGATACATGAACACCAGACAAAATATAAAGCAAGGAATTTACAGATGAATAAGCAACTAGTGAAACCTCCTATCTTAAATCTCCTTAAAATATCTATAAAGACATCTGAAACAAAGCAAATATTCAAGAAATAAACATCAAAAATGAAACAAGAAACTACAAATAAACAGAAACCAAGTAATCTGGAAGCAATGAAAAATTTTGCAATTTCAATCATTATGGAAACAGGATATTTTTTTGAATCAACAAAATGATTACAAAATTCATAACAAGGGAGGAAACAGTTTTTCTGAGACTTTGGAAAAAGGGTCCTACAGATATTAAAGCATTAAAATATTAAGATACTGACTATTAGGATACTAACAGTAATCAATGAAACAAAATAGAAAGCCAATGTATACAAATTTAATATGCTCCAAAAGCAAACATCACAAAACAGTGACTAGAAGATTATTTAATCCATGGGACTGAGTTCCCTCATTCACCCTCCTACACTCACCCTGCTTCATCTACAGCCATCCCCTATTTAAACTCTGATTGACTCTCAAATCTATTTGCAAACCAAGACTTCTATCCCGAATCTCATCATTCAAAGGTCAAGGGACAACTCTATCTGGATGTTCACTGGCATGTCAAATTCAACAAACACCAAATGGAACATATCTTCCCTAGTAAATTTCTCCTACGCTTCTATTTCCTCTACTGTCAATGAACCACTTTCTCTAGGACTCCCAAGCCAAAAACCTGGGAACTTTTGGCAGTTTCTCCCTTAACCTCTCCACAGGTAACTGGTAAAGTTCTGCCAATTCTTCCTCCTTCATCTCCCTTTAACCGATTCCCCTTCTTTTTCTTTCACGGCTAGCATGGTTTTAATCTTCACTTTTCATTCTTTCTCACAAAAAAAACTTCACAGCCTCCTAACTGGTCTCCCTTGAGTTCTGATTTCCTTCAGTTAATTCTTTCACTATCTTATTCCAGGAGTAATCTTTCTAAAATGTAAATATAACACTTTCTTACTTAAAACTCTTCAATGATGTTCTATTAAAAAAAAAATCCTCACTGTAACATACAAGGCCCTTTATGATCCAGCCTTTGTCTGCCCCGTCTCTTCTTTCGTCGCTCCCCACAACCAGCTCCCCCCAACACACGCTCTCACCCAATGCTGCCTTCATGAACCCAAGCATCCCTTACTTCAGCCTCCACACGCACTGCACCTTTTACATGTCTCTCTGCCTGATGACTCCCACTCATCTTTCAACATTCAGCTTCAATGCCATCTCTCCTAGGAAGCTTTTCTGACAGCTCTCTGCCACATATGACATAGGTATCTTTCCTAGTGCCCACGTACTTATCCCCATCATATCACTTTTTTTTTTTTTTTTTTTGAGACAGGGTCTTGCTCTGTTGCTGGGGGTAGAATGCAGTGGCATCATAACAGCTTACTGCAACCTCCAGCTCCTAAGTGCAAGCAATCTGCCAGCCTCAGCCTCCCAAGTAGCTGGGACTACAAGTGAACATCACCATGCCCAGCTAGATTTTTAAAATTTTGTGTAGAGCTGGGGTTTCACACTATTGCCAGGCTCGTCTCAAACTCCTGGGCTCAAGCGATTCTCCCCACTCAGTCTTCCAAAGTGCTGGCATCACAGGTGTGAGCTACCACATCCAGCCCTATCATATCAATTCTTACATTATATAGTTCATTTGTTTTTCTAGTAGACTGTGAGCTCCTTGAAAGTAGAGACTTTGGAATGAATTAATGGATTCTTTATGCCATTAAGTTAATTATGGCTGCAACTAGATTCTATGAGTGTAATTAGTTGTGAATTCTTAGAAGGTATTGACTATAACTTATCCTTTTCAGTTTTCTCCATAAGATATAACATAATATATACTACATGCATATTGAGCACTCAATAAATATGCAGTGAGTGACCCACTAAAACTTTCTCTCTAAAAACCCAAAGAACTAACACCTTCCTATGATTAGAATACTGCTCTTTTCTTCTGATTCCAGTGCTATAATATGGTTTGACTACATTTAGAAAGACTAGAAATACAAAGCTCACCTCCGTTTTTTTCTCTTTTGACCCTTGCTCTTCTAATCCACTCTATTAACCAGTTTATTTCATGCCTCTATCAATTCTTACTCTCATTGATAAATGAATCAAAATCTTACTGTTCTGCAATCTATTATACTTGCTGCAACAAATCATAAGGTAAAGAAACACTTTTGTCCCAGAATAATTTTTTTTTTTGAGACAGGGTCTCACTCTGTTGCCCTCACTAGAGTGAGTGCCGTGGCATTAGTCTAGCTCACAGCAACCTCAAACTCCTGGGCTCAAGCGATCCTACTGCCTCAGCCTCCCGAGTAGCTGGGACTACAGGCATGCGCCACCACGCCCGGCTAACTTTTTCTATATATTTTTAGTTGTCCAGATAATTTCTTTCTATTTTTTTAGTAGAGATGGGGTCTCTCTCTTGCTCAGGCTGGTCTCGAACTCCTGAGCTCAAACAATCCGCCCGCCTCGGCCTCCCAGAGTGCTAGGATTACAGGCGTGAGCCACTGCGCCCGGCCCCCTTGTCCCAGAATAATTTTACACTAAGGAAATTAAGGCTCAGAAAAGATAAATAACTTGTTTAATGTACTGATACTTGGGGCAAATTCTTGGCCAAGCTAGAATCCAGGTCTGACTCTATATCATGGAGTTTTCCAGACATTTAACCTGACATGAAGAAAAAGCCATGTATGCAACAATTACGGTGCAAATGAAGTGAATTTAAAACCATCTGTTATTAGTTATAAGACTTTCATTCATATATAGTTTAAAAAATATACCTAGCCTTTGAATTGTATTTTCTCTGTAATTATCCTATTATGAGCACCTCAGATCTAATTAAAGCAATAGTAGAATACTCTAAATCCATGCATGCATCATGTTTTATTTGCATAAATGAGCATGCATATCTGCATACTTTCTGCAAATCCCTTAAGATCTCATCGGGATGATATTAAGAATGAAGAGCTAGAATTGGTTTTAAGAGATTACAGATATATATGGAGGCTAGAAATTAGGTTAACAAATAGTTCTACCTTTCCTATGCACTTTATCAGTTTAGTTTTGCTTTAGCCTAGTCACTGTCACATGAAAGCAGGTTCCCCACAAGTGCTGTGGAAAATTATGCCTCTGACTCAAAGTTACTCGGAGCTGGAATCCTGCAATCTTCTCTACAAAAAGCTAGGTATCAAATCTTTAATCAGAAACCACTATTGTAACAATTTCTATGGGCAAAATTGAATTTAGCTTTTAGATTTTATCTTCTTGCACCTTTCCAACCATGTATCATTACTTAACTTTTCCAGGGCAGAAAATTTCCTTCAGTTCAATAATGAATAAATAAAATGCAATCCCCAGTAAAAATATCTAAAATATGAAATGTTTTTGGTATGAAATATTACTTATATACTTCAATTAAACATTTTTGAGCATATAAATGAGACTGATCATCTGCCTTCAAAAAACTACCAATTTAACAGGGGAGAAGACAAGACATTATCCATTCATGCCAAGATAAAATAATAAAAAGGTCGTACAAAAGATATGAACAAAGGCATGAGAATTTCATGGAAGGATTACATCCACAGGCTAAGAAAAGATTTTATGAAGAAAATGACATCAGAATGAATCTTGGGTAAGGGAAAAAAGAGTGTTTTGAGCAAAGAAAACAACAGAACAAAAAGCCCCAAAGTGGAAGAGGATAGCACAAATTCAGAAAATATTAAATAATAATCATAGCCAGTGTAGGGAAATAATAACAAAAAACAGAAAATGCAGAATTATAGAATCTCAGAGTTGGCAGTGGCCTAAACAAATTTGCTAAAATGTAATGCATCAACCCCTTGTACTACATAAATATATAAGAAAAGGTAGGAGGAAGTACTTCCAGAATGGCAGGGTAAGAACCTCCAAAAGTTTGCTCCTCCACAAAAGCAACAAGAATATTGGCAAAATGGTCAAAACCAACCTTTTCACAACTCTGAAATGTAACCAAAGGCTTATAAGAATCCAAGGAACATTTACACAAGAAAAATGGCTGACTCTCAGTAAGCAGAGTGAGCTTTGCGGTATTTTAATTTGCCCCATTCTCCTCTCTCCAGCTCTGAGGAAGGCTTGAAAACCAACAGCCTCAAAAACATGGTAACAGGCCAGGCGTGGTGGCCCACGCCTGTAATCCTAGCTCTCTGGGAGGCCGAGGCGGGTGGACTGTTTGAGCTCAGGAGTTCGAGATCAACCTGAGCAAGAGCGAGACCCCATCTTTACTAAAATTAGAAAGAAATTAATTGGACAACTAAAAAATATATAGAAAAAATTAGCCAGGCATGGTGGTGCATGCTTGTAGTCCCAGCTACTTGGGAGGCTGAGGCAGGAGGATCGCTTGAGCCCAGGAGTCTGAGGTTGCTGTGAGCTAGGATGACACCATGGCACTCTAGCTTGGGCAACACAGTGAGACTCTGTCTCAAAAAAAAAAAAAAAAAAAAAAAAATGGTACCTGTGAATATCAGCTCCCACTTAAGGGGGCAGAATGCGTTAGGAGTCTCCTCAAAAAGTGTCACTATTAAACCTATTTAACTTAACAGCTCACCAGAAAATCTCCATTCTCAGGGCTTATCTTTATCTGACCTGAATTAGAGCTCTCTCAGTGTGAATGGTCCTATCCCCAGGGAGTCTGTTAAAACTAATCAGAGACGAATGTTTAATGTCACAGCTGCCTGCAGTGGCGATACCAGTTAGGGCAAACAAGACATTGATCAAAAAACATAAAAGAAAAAACTGGGGAATGAGATGTCCACAGAAGGCTTAGAAAAGTTCCAACATATCCCTGAGAATCTAGAAGGGATGCACATGTCCTGCTGGCTGACCTTGATGTTCTTTATAAGCAGGAAATGAAGGCTAAAGCACAGCTGTAAACTGCTAGTGCACTGAAGGGGTGCTACAACACACATACACAAAGCCCCTCAATAAAAGCTGGGAGATTTATTTGTTGAAGAAATTTAAGGAACTCTGTCCAATTATTAGTGGACCACTAAGCTAACAAAGCAGACGCATCGGTGGTTACACAGAACAAAGAATGTAGACTTTACAGAATTAATCCCAAAAAGTCACAAAATAAACAGCAACAACAAACATTGGGAGGGAGGGGGATCGGATTTCCAGAGTAGCTACATTATGTTATTTAAAATATCCACTTTTCAACAAAAAATTATAAGACACACAAAGATACAAGAAAGTATAGCTCATATACAGGGGAAAAGACCATCTACAGAATCCCTGTGGAAGCCCAGATGTTGGATTACTAGACAAAGCCTTTAAATCACCTATTTTAATAAATATGTTCAGAAAACTTAACAAGACTGTATGTAAAGAATTAAAGGAAATTATGAGGATGATTTCTCACCAAATAAGGGCTAAATCCCTATCAATAAAGAGAATTTTTTTTAAAATAGAAATTTTGGAGTTGAAAAGTACAGTAACTGAAATGAAACATTCACTACAGGTGCTCAATGGCTGACTTAAGCTGGCAGAAGAAAGAATCAACGAACTAAAGACAGATTAATTAGCCAGTGTGAAGAACAGAAAGAAAAAACAATGAAGAAAAATGAACACACCCTCAGACCTGTGGGACATTATCAAGCAAACCAACATGTGCATAACAGAGGTTCTAAAAGGAAAGGAGAGAAATAAGGGCTGAAAACTTTCCAAATTCAATAAAAAACACTAATCTACACATCTAAGAAACTCCATAAACACCAAGTAGGAAAAACTCAAAAAGAACTGCACCTAGACACATAGTCACACTGTCAAACGCCAAAGGCAGAGGATCTTGAAAGTAGAAAGAGAAACTCCTCAGTAAGATAAACAGCTGACTGTTCATCAAAAACCATAGAGACCAGAGGCAGTAGGATGACATACTCCCAGCACTAAAAGAAAAATACTGTCAATCAAGAATCCTACATCCAACAAAATTATTCTTCAAAAATGAAAAAGAAATTGAGACATTCTCAGTAAACAAAAACTGAGAATTTGTCACTAGAAGAGCTGCCATAGAATAAAGGGAGTACTTAGAGCTAAAGTGAAAGAACACTAGACAGCAATTCAAATCCATGTTAAGAAATAAATAGAAGCAATAAATGTAACTAACTACATAGGTAAATCCAAAAGACAACAAACTTATTTTTGTTTGTAACTCCCCTTTTCCTATCTGAATTAAAAGAAAAACAATATAAAGCAATAATTAGAAAATTGCTAGGCCAGGTGTGTTGGCTCACACCTATAACATCCCAGAACTTTGGGAGGCCAAAGTAGGATGACTGCTTGAGGCCAGGAGTTTAAGACCAGCCTGGACAACATAGTGAGATCTTGTGTCTACAAAAAAAGGGGAAAAATTAGCCAGGCATGGTGGCATGGGCCTGCAGTCCAGGCTACTTGGCAGGCTGAGGCAAGAGGATTGCTTCAGCCCAGGAGTTCAAGGTTGCAGTGAGCTATGATCATGCCACTGCACTCCCGCCTGGGCAACAGAGCAAGACCCTGTCTTAAACAAAACAAAAACCCAAAAAAACTATTGATGGCCTTATAATGTAAAAGATATAATGTGAATGACAATAAGTGCACAAAAGAAGCGGAAATAAACGGAGTTCTATTAAAGCAAAGTTTTTTTATGTTACTGAAATTAAGATGGTATTACTCCAAACTAGACTGTTTTAAGTTATTAATTGTAATGTCCAGGAAAATAAAAAATATACTAAAAGAAATAAGATAATTAAAATATACACCAGAAAATACTTACCACAAAAAAGGCAGTAATGGAGGAAGACAGAAACAAAAAAAGATATAAGACATATAAAAAATAGCAAAATGCTAAATGTAAATCCTAATGTACTAGTAATACCTTAAATGTAAATGGGTCAAACCCTCTCAACAGGCAGGGATTGAGAACAGATCAAAAACAAAACAAAACAAAAAATGAAAAACATGATCCAAATACATGCTTTCTACAAAACATACTTTAGATTCAAAGACTAAACAGGTTGAAAGTAAAAGAAGGGGGACAGATATACCATGCAAATGGCAAACAATAAAAGACTCTGGAGTGGCTATGTAATATTAGATACAATGTAGTTTAGATAAAAATTGTTACTAGAGACAAAAAAGTACATTTTTTTGCCAATCCATAAATTCATAAAAAAGACATTACAATTATAAACATATATGCAAGTAACAACAGAGCCCCAGAATACATGAAGCAAAAACTGACAGAATTGAAGTGAGAAATAGACAATTCAACAATAATAGAGACTTCAATACTCCACTTTCAATACCGGATAAAACAACAGACAAAAGATCAGCAGAGAAGTAGAAGACTTGAACAATACTACAAACCAACTAGCTCTAACAGACATCTATAAAACCCTCCAGGCAACAGCAGCAGAATGTATACAGTACTCAAGTACACATGGAATATTCTCTAGGATAGACCATGTGTTAGGCCTTAGAACAAGTCTCAATATATTTAAAGAATTGAAATCATACAAAGTATACTCTCTGACCACAATGGAATGAAATTAGGAAATATTAGGTCATTAAGTATGAAATGTCTGATGTCCTTAAGTACTAAGTTTAACAATTATCTCCGACATTTTCACTTTGACACATTGCCTTTTTTACTCAAAAATATATTTGTGAACTTAACCCATACTAGAATCCATTTATTTTCACTGCTGTATCACAACACCGTTGAATTAACACACCATGATTTTTTGTGCATTATTCTGTTAATAGATAAACATTTGTGTTATTTCTAATTGTGTGCTGTTACAAAAATGCTTCTATTGACATAATTTTCTGTTACACAGTGGATAAGTTGTAGGAGAGCAAAAATGCTGGGTAAAAGATATGGTATCTTCAACTTTAGTAGATAACTGCCAAATTATTTTTCAAAAGGATAGTACCATATTGCCACCCCATTTACCAGCAGTGTGTAAGAGTTCCAACTGCTCTACTTTCTCACTATCACTTAGTATTAATAATATAATCTTTTTACTTTTTGCCATCTGTGAGGATAAAATCACTGTGGCTTTAATTTGCATTACCTCCATTAATAATTAGTTGAGCTACAGCATTATAATTAATTTGATACATCTCGTTTTATTTTTATTGTGAAAGTACATCCCCATTCTTTCAAACTCATAGTTTTTGGCTTGTGGTTATCTTTTAAATTTTTTTTTGGAGCAATTTTTGTGAAACCACGGATAAGTAAAAAATTCATGCTTTCTAACTCATTTTTAAATATGAATTCTGTCACGGAACCAATGCTACAAGGACAAATCAAATTATCAGCGAAATGTTTGGGAAGGATGAATGCATAGTACGTGGATGGTTCCAGAAGTTTCATTTTGGTGATTTTAATCTTGAGAATGAGCGATGTAGGTGACCTGAGACCAAGGTGGATAATGATAAGCTGAAAGCTGTAGAGAAAGCAAAACCATCTCAACCTACATGTGAATTAGCAGCAAGGTCTGACGTTACTATTCCAGCAATATTGGACCATTTGAAACAAATGGGCAAAGTAAAGAAGCTGGATAGATGGGTACTGCATGAATTAAACAAGCACCAGAAGAGAAATCGTCTCAAAGCTTACCTTTCTTTGCTATCATGACATAAAGGCAAACCATTTCTATACCGTATTGTTACATGTGATGAAAAATGGATTCTTTTTGACAATCACAAGTGTTTGGCACAATGGGTGGATAAAGATTAAGTGCCAAAACACAGTCCAAAACTGAATATTCATCACAAAAAGCTAATGGTGTCTGTTTGGTGGTCCAGCACTGGTATTATCCACTACAGCTTCATGAAACCTGGTCAATCGATTCCAGTGGAAGTCTACTGCAACCAGTTGGATGAAATGATGAGGATGCTTGCAATTAAGCAGCCAAGATTGGTCAACAGAGACAGGCCAATCCTCTTGCAAGACAATGCTCAACCACACGTTGCACAAACAACACTGCTCAAACCACAGAAGCCAGACTTGCAAACTCTCTGTCATCCACCGTAGTCACCAGACCTTGTACCAACTGACTACCACTTCTCCCAGACTTTGGACCACTTCTTGGAAGGAAAAATATTCACTCAACAAACTGTGGAAAATGCCTTTTGCGATTTCATCGCTGCTCACCCTCTAGCCTTCTTCACTGGTGGCATAAGCAAGCTACCATTAAGATGGCAAAACTATGTTGACAGTTTAGGTGCATACTTTGATTAATTGTACTGCTTCTTGTTTGAGATATAATAAAGTTTCTGATCTGAAATTGGACGTTTCATATTTAATGACCTAATTAATAACAGAAAAAAAGCTTGGGAAATTCACAAATATGTGGAAATTAAACGCAACTCTCCCAAATAATCAACAAGCTAAAGAATAAATTATAAGGAAAGTTACAAAATACTTCGAGATGAAAACACAAAACTTAACGAGAAGCAGAAAAGCAGCGCTATAAGGGAAATTTATACCTGTAAACACCTATATTAAAAAAAGAAAACTGCAAATTAAAAACTTAACTTTCCCCCTTAAGAAACTAGAAAGAGCAAACTAAACCAAAACCATCAGAAGGAAGCAAATAATCAAGATTACAGTGAAATAAATAAAACAGAACACAGAAGAACAATAAAGAAAATAGAAAAAACCCAAAAGTTGGGTCCTTGAAAAGACTGGCAATATAGACAATCCTTTAGTTAGACTGAGCAAAAACAAAAGAGAAAAGACTCAAATTACTAAAATCAATAATGAAAGAGAAGACATAACTACTAACCTTACAGAAATAAAAATGAGCATAAACAGCTGATATCCAACAAATTACATAACCTAGAAGAAATGGACAAATTCCTAAAAGACACATACTACGAAAATTGACTCAAGAAGAAATAAAAAATCTGCATAAATCTGTAACAAATGAAGAGATTGAATTAGTTATCAAAAACTTCCCACAAAGAAAAACCCAGGACAAGATGGCTTCACTGCTGAATTCTATCAAAACATTAAAGAAGAGTTAACACTAATCCTTAACAAATTCTTCCAAAATATAGAATAGGAGAACACTTCTGAACTCATTATATAGGCCAGTTTTACTCTGATTCCAAAATCAAAGACACTACAAAATAAACGTACCAATACTCATAAATAAATGTCTATAAATTTATAAATGTTTGTAAGTTATAAATTACATTTATATTTAGAAATATTTAGAAATTACAAATTCATAAACATATTTATAAAATTCAGACATATTTAATATTTATAAATTAAATTTCTAATTGTTTAAACGTATTTATAAATTATAATTTGTATATATTTATAATATAAATATTATAAATACTTATAAATATTTATAAATATAAATGCTAAAATCCTCAAGAAAATTCCAGCAACATATATATATGTAACTGAGAGGAACCAGTGAACTTGAAACTAGACGCAGAACAGGAATTACCCAATCTAAACAACAGAGAAAAAAATAGGCTGGAAAAAATTGAAAAGAACAGTGTCTCATGTCATGAGAGACAATAACACCATGAGCAAGTGTGACCTATTCCAGAAATGCAAGGTTGGTTCAACATATGAAAATCAATGACATACACCATATTAATAGAATAAATGACCAAAAAAAAAAAAAAACATGAAAAAGGATCATACAAGCCAGGCACAGTGGCTTATACCTATAATTCAGCACTTTGTGAGGCTGAGGTGGGAAGATTGCTTGAAGTAAGGAGTTCAAGACCAGCCTGAGCGAAAGCAAGACCCCATCTCTACAAAAATAGAAAAATTAGCCAGGCCTGGTGGTATGTGCCTGTACTCCCAGCTACTCGGGAGGCTGAGGCAGGAGGATGGCTTGGGCCCAGGAGTTTGAGGTTGCAATGAGCTATGATGATGCCACTGCACTCTAGCCAGGGTAACACAATGAGACTCTGTCTTAAAAAAAAAAAAAAAAAAAAGGGTCATATAAGCAGGCAAAGAAAAAGCATTTGACAAAATCCAACATGCCTTTATTATAAACACACTGAATAAACTAGAAATAGAAGAGAACACCATCAACCCGATAAGGACATCTAAAAAAATGTGCAGCTAATTTCACACTTGATCATTTAATAATCAGGAACAAGACAGAACATCCACTCACAACTTCTACTCAACATGATTATAGGAGGTTCTAGCCAGAGCAAGTAGGCAAGAAAAATAAGTTAAAAGGTATTCAGATTGGAAGGAAGAAGACATGATCAGAGACTACATGATTTTGTATATATAAAATCCTAATAAATCACTAAAAAATCATCAGAACAATTAAGTGAGTTCAGTATGACTGCAAAATATAAAATCAACATAAGAAATTCAATTATATTTCTATATATTAGCAGTAACAATCCAAAAGTAAAATTAAGAAAACAATTTCAGTAACAATAGCATAAAAAGAATAAAATACTAAGAAAAAAATTAACAAAAAAGTGTAAGACTTGTACACTGAAAGCCAGAAAACAGTATTGAAAGAAATTAGAGAAGATCTAAATAAATAAAAAGATATCCCATGTACACGGATTGGAAGACTAAATACTGTTGAGATGGCATTATTCTCCAATGTGATTTAAAGGTTCAGTGTAATTCCTATCAAATTTCAAATTCCACAAGGGTGCCAAGACAAGTCAAAGGGGAAAAAATAGTCTTTAACAAATGTTGCTGAAACAAATGAATATCTACAAGCAAAAGAATGAAACTGAACCTGTACCTCACACCATATATAAAAATTCATTAAAATGGATCAAAGATCTAAATGTCAGAGCTAAAACCATAAAAATCTTGGAAGAAAACACAAGAGTAAATCTTTGGATCTTGTATCACACAATGGTTTCTTATGAAATCTAAAGTATAAGCAAATGGAAAAAATAGATAAATTGGATTTCATCAAAATTAAAAAACTGGCCGGGCACGGTGGCTCACGCCTGTAATCCTAGCTCTCTGGGAGGCCGAGGCAGGCGGATTGTTTGAGCTCAGGAGTTCGAAACCAGCCTGAGCAAGAGCGAGACCTCATCTCTACTAAAATTAGAAAGAAATTATCTGGACAACTAAAAATATATAGAAAAAACTAGCCAGGCATGGTGGCGCATGCCTGCAGTCCCAGCTACTCGGGAGGCTGAGGCAGGAGGATCGCTTGAGCCCAGGAGTTTGAGGTTGCTGTGAGCTAGGATGACGTCACGGCACTCTAGCCCAGGCAACCCAGTGAGACTCTGTCTCAAAAAAAATAAATAAATAATTTAAAAACTTTTATGCTTCAAAGGATACCATCAAGACAGTAAAAAGACACCCCACAGAATGGGATATTTATATTTGCAAATCCTATATCTGCTCAGGGTCTAGTATCCAGAATACATAAAGAAATATTGCAACTGAACAATAAAAAGCCAACTCAATTAAAAAATGGG
>CAUYSK010009441.1:0-15960 GCA_963575035.1 Avahi laniger
AAAAAGTGGGCAAAGGACATGAACAAAAACTTTTCAAAAGAAGATAGACTAATGGCTAACAAAAATATGAAAAAATGATCAACATCTCTAATTATCAGGGAAATGCAAATCAAAACCACAATGAGATATCACTTAACTCCAATGAGAATCTTTATCAAAGTCCCAAAACAATAAATGTTGGTGTGGATACAGAGAGATAGGAACACTCATACACTGCTGGTGAGACTGAAAACTAGTAAAACCTATGTGGAAAGTAATACTGAGATAACCTCAAAGAACTACAAGTAGAACTACCATTTGATCCAGCAATCCCATTGCTGGGCATCTACCCAAAAGAACAAAAGACATTCTATAAAAAAGACATCTGCACTAGAATGTTTATAGCAGCACAATTCACAGCTGTAAAGATGTGGAAACAAGCCAAGTGTTCATCAATACATGAGTGGATTAATAAAATGTGGTATATGTATACCATGGAGTTCTACTCAGCCACAAAAAACATTTGTGATCTAGCACCTCTTGTGTTATCCTGGATAGAGCTGGAACCCATTCTACTAAGTGAAGTATCTCAAGAATGGAAAAACAAGCACTACATGTACTCACCATCAAATTGGTATTAACTGACTTAACTGACCAACACTCATGTACACATATAGTAGTAACATTCATTGGGTGTCGGGCAGGTGGGAGGGGATAGGAGGGGATGGGTGCATACACATCTAATGGATGCAGTACACGCTGTCTGGGGGACGCACAGGCTTGAAGCTCTGACAATATATGTATTGTCAGAAGCAATATATGTAACCTAAATATTTGTACCCTCATAATATGCTGAAATATAAATAAATAAATAAATAAAAATAAAAGAATTGAAAGCAAAAAAAGAAAAAGAAAATTAGAATATATGATCATTGCAGGTCATAAAGGTTGCAATAGGAGACTCTTAATGACGCATTTAAATCTAAAGATTATAATTTAGTGCTAAGAAAACTTTGTCATTTCAAATAATTTTATACCTAAAGAATAAGTATGTTCTTAATATATGTTTCAACAATGAACTACGTATTTCCAGAGATACATTATTTTGTGTTCTAGATTTAATAATTTATCAGAAAAATGTCTGAAAGAATCCCTTTAGAATTGAAAGAATTCTAATCAATGTCTAGAAAAATAAGGAATTATTTGATCTTATGAATACTTGATAGAAATTCTGCTATAAAAGTATAATTCTTCAGTGGTCTAACTTTTGCATTTGTCAGACAGTGAATAAATATGGCATACAAAAAGCATAACGTTGGTGGTTTATAGCTCAGACATCAGAAATATCTACCATGAGCACAAAGCTCATGTTTTATACTCAGAAAACAAAAATGTCTCTGACATTGTCTGATATTGAACTCTCTAACAGGGTTTGGGAATTATTTTTAAAATTCATTCATATAAGATTTTAAATCTGCTAATTACTAATTTCATTATTTTCTGAAAATGATCTGAAAATTAATTTAATCTGATTTTTTTAATGTAAATATTTTATGCAAGCTGATCCTAAAATATACCTATTTTTAAGATTTAATTTTATGTGTGGATAATATATGACTGACCTTCAGCACTTTGATATTCTTTTGTCCCTGAATGTTTAGGAGCAATTGCTGTGTGTGGCATCATGAGTGTGCGTTTGTTGGGGGGTGGAGGTGATGAGAAAATGAGCAGTCTGAAATTTATAATTTCTAATAATTTATACTTTATGTGAAAAAAATTGCGAAAGTAGTCATATTTATAATATAATTAAGGGAATCCAGAAAACGTATGTCAGTATAAATAAGGATAATATGGATTGACTTCCTGTGGTCTGTGAGCTAAACTCACAGGATGGATTTAGATACTTTTATCTTTCTGAATACTTCTTTTGGAAGAAAATGACCTCTTTTCCTCCCTGCCATATTATCTCTCCATGTCCTCTGTCAGGAAATAGATCAGTATTTATTTATTCATTTCTTTACTCAACAAATATATAATCGGCACCTCTGTAGGTCCTGGGGTTACAGTGGTGAACAAGGTAAGTTTTTCTCTGCAAGGCGATTACATTCTAAAGAGAGAGGTAACAGACAAATAAGAAATAAATGGTTAATAATAAGTGTTTTGTGGTAGATTGAAATGCTATGAGACAGGAGTGTATGACTAGTTGTGTGAACAGGCAGGTTGGGCTTCTTTGTGGAAGTGACCTGCAAGCTGAGGTCCCATTGTCTGAAAGGAGCCAGTCATCAGAAATCAGAGAATAGGGTATTCCAGGCACAGAGACCAGCGGGTGCACAAAGCTCTGAGGTGGGACACAGATTAGGCAGAGAGAAGAAAGAAGGTAAATATAACTGAGAACAGTGAATCAATGAGGAAAGTGGTATAAGCTGACCTTGCAAAGGTAGACAGGGGCCATACCATGTATGGTAAAACTTCTCTCCCTGGTTGGGCTTTTATGACCCTCCATACTTGGTCACCGTCTACTTATCTGACTAGACTTCCACTATGCTTCATTATTTTGCTCACCATTTTCTGAACAAACCTGTGGTCTTTCCATCTCTGTTATTTTATAGTAGAATTCTACCCACTTAGAATATTTGTCTACATATCCAAATACTAATGATTCATCAAAGTCCCTGTCTTTATGAACAACCAAACTGATACCATTTTAATGTGAAATCCTGTTGAAAATATTTTCAGACCAATTAATTTAAAAATCTACCATGTGTGATATTTTGCCATATTGTCTAGGTTGACTTAATTATAATGTTTTTTTTTCTTTTTTTGAGTTGCTCTTTCCTTATTTAAAATAAAATATGTGCTCCTAGTAAAATTCTTTGATATCATGAATACAAAAGAAAACAAGGAAGATGAAAAAGAAATTATATTACTACTATAACCTGGAGATATCACTGTCAACATTTTAATCTGTTTATATATCTATCTTCCTGTCATCTATCTATATATTTCTATATATGTCTCTATTAATCCATCCATATCTTAGTATAAGGAACCTGCTGATTTTAACTTAAAAATATATTAAACATTTCATATGATATAAGATTTTTCATTTTATATAGATTTTTTTTAATTTCATAATATTACAGGGTACAAATATTTTGGTTACATGGAATGCTTTTGGACTGCTTGAGACAAAGTCATAAGTGTGCCCATCACTCCGTGTATATTATATGTAAGTTATTATTTCATTTTGTGGATATAATGTATTTTAATCAACACCCTAGTATCATATATTTAATTATTTTCTGATTATTCACTGACTAGCAACATTACAGTGAAAATCATTTTTTGCTAAGTTTTTGTTCAATTATACACACATTTTAAAGAGAAATTCCTGTAAGTGAAATGACTGGGGCAAATGTTATGCAAAATTTCAAAGCTTTTGATACTTAATGAATTGGAAATTCTGAATTAAATGACAGTCTTATAATACATGTGCTATTATCTATTATTGCACACATTGACAACTTATGCCCTTCACTCTTAATAGCTCCTTAAGAGTGAAGATCACAATTTTAATTTAAATTCTTCATATAATTTAACAGAGTGATTTTTTTAAACAGTGAACATATTAGGTCATAATTTTAATGGACTGAAAACAATGAGAATGATCTTATAATACCCGTGGGCTTCATATCGTGCTGATTTCTCTCATATCCAATACTGTAGAAATATGATCTTGCTATTATTACTCATTGGCTTAACACAGGCACTAGATTTGTCGGCAATGATCAAGCCTATGTTCTCAAACTGGGGTTCAGGAAAACATTGCCCTAATAGGAAATTAATCAAACCACCCTGTTTCTGTTGTCAGTAATGCTGAATTATTTTATGAGTCATAAAAACAAAGATTCTTTTTTGAAATAATGCATACTTAAAAATATATATATAGAATAAGATTTCATTGTATTTTTAGTCAGTAAACCCTGCCTAAGTGTGGTTTGTGCATTCTCAAATTCAATATAGAATTGAGCTGAATGAACGAAGAAGTGTTTATGAAAACAATGTCCCGTTCCCATTTAGCACTAGCCTATAAATATAGGCAATATCTTCATAGAGTTCCATCTTCAAATTTAAGAAGTTTTATATCCATTCGATCATTTAAATACTATTAGATAGCATTTGAGTCAAAACCACTACTTAGAGGTACTAGGGATATTTCTGTAATCTATTTTTAAATGTTCATTTAAAATGAATAATGAGTACTAAAATACCAATGTTTTTTGATCTTCACATAAATTAATAGCATCAACAGAATTAAACTAAAAATTAAGTGTTAAGAAAAGGCAAAAACTTTGATTTCTTTCCCCTGCTGAGAAGGGCACTTTAGTTGATGATGCTGCTATCTCTACTGCTCTCAAGTAAATGTCCACCCCAGGGATCAGACAAATATGAAACAATATATTAAAACAATCACACCAATGTTCTAACTTATCAGAGATTTGGAATGTCTGAGAGACTACCTACTGTCTCTCTATGCCTCTTTTTGTCATGAGGCAGTTTTCTCAAAACTGAAAACAGATTTGCAAAAGAAAATATTGCCTTTTTATTTCTCACGTATTAATACTTTCAATTTCATTTAATTTTTTCTTTAGAATTAGAAATAAATAACAATGGTAGGAAGAAAGTTTAAATAAATTTAATCTTAAATGTTAATTTTCTGATATTCTATATTTCAAATAAAATACAAAAAGTTATATTAATAAAATAATCCTAAAAAGTTGCAGAATTTTACTTATAAGTGATGAGATAAAGCAATGTCAAAGCTCATTACTATGTGAGTTTTGACCATTTTAATACTACCACTTGACCGTGTACAGTGTGCAGTGTACAGTCTATGATAGATTTGGGTTGACAGAACTGAATGTTATGCAACATACAAGTGTATGCAGCCTTTTTCTCTGTGCTATCATTTCCTAAAAATATCTCCGCATATTGTTTTTCCTTGACAGTTTAAGCATATTCACTGTCAAAAACACTAAGTATTAATGTCTATGTTAAGGTATCTGCACATTCAATTAACAATCTCATTTATTATTTCACAGTCATGACAAAGAAATTATTTGGCTAAAAATTTAAAAGGTTAATTTGAACTAGTCATCGACATGTTGTCAAATGCCTATAGCATAGTATCACTGTTACATCACAAACTAATCATATATGAAAACATTCTAAACACACACTTAAGAGAGAGCACACATTCTGAGAGAGAAAACATGCCAATATTTAGGTGATTTTTTTTCATTCTTATCCAGACACTTGATGTTTGGCCCAAACCAAAACTAATCATTTTTCTTATCTCAAAATAGCTTCTTATGACTTCCAAATTTCTGTTGGAAATGTTACTAATATTTAAACGATTCACATTTATAATCATGAAATTATGCTTTAATTATCTAATTCCTTCACTCTTTCATCAAATCTGTCACCAAGTTTTATCTACCTTCTGTACTATTTTGTCATTGGATCCTTATTCTATTCCCATTGCCAGAACTCCCGGCACATATGTTCTGAATTATTTCAACAAACTCATGAGGTTTTTGCTCATAATTTCTTTTTATTTTGGCAATATATATTTTATACTAACTGCTTGATTAATCTTCCCAAAGTAAGATTGATCATAACACTCTTTTTTCTAAAAAACAAAAAGTCTTCCTTTTTTACAAATTTCAGTGCAAACTTCTCTTATCTGTCATTAGTAATCAAATTCAACCAAGACTAAGATTTATCTTTTACTTGTTTTCATATCCTAAATTTAGAACAAACTGGATGGCTGGTTGTTCCCTGGGAAAACCACAAATGTTTCATCTTAGCAATTGGAACTTGCACTGACCAGTAAGCTTCCCTAGGGTAGAGATTTAGTTTACTCATCTAGAACTCAGCATAATACATTGTAGATACAAGAAGCACACTATGAGTTGAATAAGGTATTAAAATATTTAAAATGTAAGTTATATAAAATAATTTTATGATAATAGTTTTTCTTTCTTAAATACTTTTTATCAGGTAAAGAATAAACTCACGAGATTACCTCGTAGGCTGCTATGTCATTTTCCAACTTCTATGTCCCTAAACAGAGAGAGACATGAGCCCTATGAATAGAGAATTTCCAAAGAATCTCCCCTCCTTTTGCTCAATTCAGTGTACATTGGTAACCCTAGGAGTGTAGTGAGATATCTGGAACAGAGTTTATGAAGAAATATTAAAGAAATGTAGGGAATTTATTGTCTGATGTATGAAGTTCTAAAATATAGATCTGGTACAGGCAAAAGAGACAAAAGTTGTATCCAAATTTTGTTGAAAATTTCAGTAGTGAATTTAGAAACTAATTAAATTGTTGTATTAGCATCTTGAGAAAGTGGTTCATGGTCAATGAGAAGGGATCATTTTTAATATAATCAGGGCGGCAAACTCGAATTCTGTGGCCCAATTCCTACTATATATGTCCTAACAAGTTTTAGAGAAGGTACAAAAGGGACATTGTAGATTTTTATCAGTTGTGATAAATGGTGGTGATGGGTAAATGCAGAGGATGAAGTATAATAAATATATTATAGAAAGAACAGATAATGTGTGGTGAAGTGTTAGTCTGGGGGAACATGAGTGCTAGTTTTGGAGACCCCACAACAGGACTGAGTGACTGCGGGGAAAGCATAGTAAGGATATTTTGCGGTAGTCATGGTGTAGTGCAGCGTCCCTAACACAGTGAAGCTGTAGTGATGGCACAACATTAGCAAATGCGTAAGTGTTGGTATTTTGAAGGGTGTGGCAGAAAAAGTAAGAGTCAATGAATAAGGTCTCCCACTTTCACAGTTGAAAACAACAGAAACAAAAATATGGAAATCTCATTAGTCTCTCAAGAAGGTAATCTAGCCATGAGTTAAGGATAAAAAGAAAGCACTTGTCCCTAGGATCTTAGTATCTTGGTAGTTTTTCAGGTTTAGAACTTGAAAACTGAAAACCAAGTTTGGGAATTAACATTGTTCTTGATTATCACCCAAACTTGATGTGGTCTGAGTGAAATTAAGTTTACTAGGAATATCACTACTTAAGACTTACATTGGTTACATATTATTTAATGAGGATGGGTGCCACGTCTGTTTTTAACCATAATTAAAAAAATTGATTGAGTGAATATCAGGTCTAAATTCACTAAATATATTCTGCATCATTGAATAAATTGACTTCATGTTTATATCATAATGTCACTTGTTAAAATGTTTGTATGACAATGCAATTAACTTATTTTGTGTGAAATTAGCACTGAAATAGCTTTCCATATGTGTAAATAAGGAAATTTTGATACTTAAGTAAATTATAACTCAGCTTTATAGCTTAAGGGATAATTAAGTCCATGCAATATATTTCTGTGTATATAAATATACATGTGTATGTGTTACTTTTTGGATGTATGAATGCAAGACAAAATTTCTCGTCTGCTCTTGGGGAATTACTTTCTGAGGGGGGAAGGGAATTGATACACAAATAAAGTAGAATGCACTATTTACTTTTATAGTGGTCATATTATTTAATACTACAAACTTAGTGTCTCAAACAACACAATTTATTATTTTTACAGTGCTGTGGGCCAAGAGTCTGGAATGATTCTTACCAGACAAAAATAAAAGTGTCAGCAGAACTGCTGTTTTCCCCCTCTGGAATCTCTAAAGGAGATTTCATTTCTCACTCATGGAGGCCGTTGGCAGAACTCAGTTTTTTGTTTGTAGAATTGCAGTTCCCATCTTCTTTCAGCTGTTAGCTAGGGGCATTCCCAGCTTCTAGAGGCTGCCATATTCCTTAGCTCATGGCCCCCTTCCTCTATTTTTATATATAGCAAAGGCAGATCAAGTCCCTATCATGCTTTGCATCTCTCCTGCCTCTTTTCCCAGTCTTGAATCTCTTTGACCTACCCTTCTGCCTTCCTCTTCCATTTTTAAGGACTTTTGTGATTAGATTGAGCCCACTCACATAATTCAGGATAATCTCCCCCTTGCAAGGTCTATAACAATAATCACATCTGCATAGTTCTTTTGCCCCATAAAGTAACGTATTCACAGGTTCAGGAGATTAGATCACAAGATATCTTTGGGGAGTTGCTATTATGCCTACCATAGTAGTCAAAATAAAATGCTTTGGGAAACTCATGGACAGGGAGAAAAACTCTAAATAGAGGATTTAGGGTAAATTGTCAATGAATTGGACCTTGAAGTACAAAACTTGATGCACATTAAGTCAGATAAAGTCATTTAGGACAACAGATAAAGCTTAAACAAAGATTCAATTATGGAGAATTTGAAAGAGTGATTTGGATATAGCAGCAGCGTGATATAGCCAAAGATAAAGATTTAGTGAGAGAAGAGGCTGGAAATAGAGATACAGTTGATCCTTATTTATTTGAAGATTCTTAATTTGCTTGCTTACTAAAATTTATTTGTAACCCCCAAATCAGTTAGTGCTTTCAGGATCATTTGCAGATATGTACAAAATAGCAAATAATCTGAGTTGAGGGATGTGCACATTCCCAGCTGAGGTAGAATAAAACTGTTTTGCCTTCTTGTTTCAGCTCTCATACAAATGTCCCTCTTGTAGCCTACTTAGTACCACATTTTTCACATTTTTGTGCTATTTGTTGATGATTTCATTATTTAAAATAATCCCAAGCAGTGTTAAAGTGCTGTCTGAGATTCCGAAGAGTAAGAAGTCCGTGGTGTGCCTTATGTAGAAAATACATGTATTATATAAGTTTTGCATATAGTCCTATTGGCCATGAGTTCAATGCTAATGAAGCAACAATGTAGTGCATCTGGAAAAAGAAATAGAAAATTCTAAGTTCTATACAGGATTCCATTCCAGAAAGTGCTAAAGTAATACTTGCAGTATATGATGAAACTATGGAAAGATGGAAAAGTGACTAAATTTGTGGATTCATGAGATAACAACTGATTTTTTTTTAAAGGCATAGCAAACAGCAGTGTTACGAGGCTGAAAGCCAAAGAAATTTATGGTCATGTTATCCAGGGTCAGGAAAACATCAAATCCTACTCGTCTAGGGATGACTGATCTACATGTTTTAAAAGACAATATAGCATGAAAATTTTAAACTTGAAGGTGAAGCAGGTTGTGCGTATCAGGGAGTTGTGGAATAATTTTAAAAATACCTGCTAAATGTTATGCAGGAAAACAGTTATGTGGAAAAGCAGGTTTTTAATGCTGATGAATGTGACTTGCTTTACAAGGACATTGGCAAACAAACCCATATAAGACAAATGGCCTCCAAATTCCCTGGCTTTAAATCATTCAGAGACCATGTAATTTATTATTGAAAAAATATGTACTAAATAGAATGTCTTCAAACAGAAATACACAAAAACAACGGATCAGGATCAAAATGTTCTGACCAGAAGCTTGTAGGAATGTAACTCTATATTTCCTCTAGGAACAATGGTTCCATATTCACTAATTTTGTATTTGCAGCAACTCTGTAGAACATTGCTACTGCAAATAACGAGAACCAACTATCAATTTCAACCACCACTCTGAAAGTTTATGAGATTATTCTGCATGTAATGGGAAATTATTAAATGAGTAAAATTAACATGATCAAGTATGGATTTTGGAAAAACTGTTGAAACCTGTATGAAAACTGGATGTTTTCAGGGTGAAAACTCAGATCTATGGAAACTCTTAAAAAGCGTATCAATCAATGGTTGTGGCGGGAGATTATAAAGGTTTGAATTAAAGGGCAAGAAATGGAAAAGATTGGAGGAATGTGAAAAATATTTTGAAAGTAGATAAAACAAAATTAGTTCATTGATTAGACATGATGGTGAGGGAATGCTATAGATCTTTATGTTTCAGTTAAGAAATTTTTCTGTCATTAACTGAAATAGTAGAAATATAATTTTTATTCTAAAATTACTGCCAAGGATAAAGCTGAAACAAATTCTTCACACAAGCCCTGGTGGCCACATAGTTAGTGCAAAATTGCTTATTGTGCTAATTTTAATAAAGATTTTCTTTAGATATCTGAATAAATTTATGAAAAGGTGGCAAAGGAGAGTGGTTACTCATGTATAACATGGAGCCAGCCTGGCTGGGTTCAAATCCTGCCCCTGCTATTTACTAGCTGTGTGATAACACTATTTCACCATTTCAAATGGGATATTCATAAACTGTTTTGTGAAGAATTGATAAGTTAATCAATGAAAACATTAAAGTAGTGTCTGGAACTGTTAAACACTTGATAATTATTCATTTTTTATTATCTGAGTGGAAATTTGTTTTCACTAATGAAACTATTTGTACTTTGAAATAGAGCATCAGAAGTCAAGCTGTTATGCTAGTGAATTAGACTACTTTTTCCAAGTGATTTTTAAAAATTTTACATATTTATTTAATGCTGAAAATGTATTTCATGGATTAGCCTCACATTTCGAGAGGCAAATATTGTGAAGATGGAGGGAAAGTGGGAAGCATATTTATGTCAACTTGTCTTATTGTAACACAAGTCTTTAAAAAATAATCTTTTCTTTAGGAAGTTTTTTTTAATCTTATAGTCATTGAAGCCATGTTTGATCTATTGCTTACCATAGGGATATATTTAGACCTTATATAGTATTTTTAATGTGTATTATATGCTTAATATTATATGTTGTAACTTATATCATAACATGAGATAGTATATATAATTACACATTATAGTATATTTAAATTTTTCAAACAATTCTTTGAGTTCCCTCTGCTTTATTAGTAGGATATTCAATAACTCCCCTATGAGGTCATCCCTTCTCTTCTAAATTATCTAGTAACATTGAAGTTTTCCATAGTCCAAAAAATACTAATCAGACATATATGCCTAAATAGATTATAAGTAGAGTATAACCAAAATATGATCAGTTTATTATGACCATTTCTTTCATCTGTCCCATGATGTGTTTGTGGAAGACTTGTTGGGATAGTATGAAAACCAGGTGTGCCCATTGCTGTGATAATGTATTCCCCTTTCAGATCCCTGCACTGGTGCCTGTCGCAGTTAGTGAGAGAATAATTCCCTCCCTCTGTGCTAGCAAGTTCCATGTTTATAACCTCAAGATTGGAACCCTCAGTGGTCACACTATTTGATTATCATTCATGGTCATCTCCCAGGCTGCACACTGGTTCAGGAGTGAAGTTAGGTAACTTCTAGGCTCTAATGCCTTGTGCACTTAGATCTCCCATTTTCCTTTCTTTCTTCCTAAGAATTGGGCAAACTTTCTTTATAACCCACTGAAAAAATAAGGTCATATTACATATTTTTCTAGGGATGGTGGGGCAACTTGTGACTTCAAAGTGCTACTTTCAGTGGCTGTGAGGTGATTTATCCTATCTACCTATGCTATTTCCAGATAAGCACATAACTGTCAGTAAATGGAGACACATGACTTTATTGATGCCAAGGGATTTTCAGATAACTTCCTTATTGGAGTGTGTGTGTGTATTTGCATATGTATGCATATAGCAAGTTACTTTGCTACATAAAATGGGAGACAATTCAAATTAATTTTTAAAAATTGTTTATTGCTATATATGTCTATACACACACAAAAAGTTTGTTAGACTTCAAAACATACCTTACTAAATATGAATTTATAACTTATGTTTTTTAATTTTTAAAATTTGGTATTTAAAATAAATTAAAAATTAATGTAAGAAATAATTTGCTTTTATTATTATTTTTAATTGACATACAATTATTGTACAAACATGTGGGGCACAGTGTGCTATTTTGATACATATATGCAGTGTGTAATGGTCAAATTAACTACATATCAGGATAATTAGCATATCCATCACTTCGAACATTTACCTGTGTGTGTGTGTGTGTGTGTGTGTGTGCGCGCGCGCGCATGTGTGTGTTGGGAACATTCAAAATCTGCTCTTTTAGCTATGTGAAAATACACAGTACATTGTTGTCAATTATAGTCACCCTGTAGTGCTACAGAACACTAGAACTTACTCCTCCTATCTAACTGTACTTTTGTATTTGTTAACCAACTTCCTTCTAACCCTTCTTTCCCCTACACTTCGCAACCTCTAGTAGCCACTCTTCTACTCTCTACTTCTATGAGAGCAACATTTTTGTCTTTCACATATGAGTGAGAACACGTAGTATTTGTCTTTCTGCCTGGTTTATTTCACTTAATCTAATGTCCCCTAAGCTCATCCATGTTGCCATGAATGACAGGAGTTTATTCTTTTGTTATGGCTGAATAATACTTCATTATGTATATATACCCTATTTTCTTTATCCATTCGTCTGTTGATGGACACTTAGGTTGATTCTACATCTTGACTATTTGAATAGTGCTGCAACAAACATGGGGATACAAATGCCTCTTTGAAATCCTCATTTTCTTTCCTTTGGATATACACTCGGTACTGGGATTGCTGGATCATATGGCAGTTCTATTTTTAGTTTTTTGAGGAAATTCCACATATTTATAGCCAACTGATTTTCCACAAAAATGCCAAGAACATTCACTGGGGAAAGGACAGTCTCTTCAATTACTCAGTGCTGAGAAAATTGTATACCCATATGCAAAAGAATGAATGAAACTAGATTTCTCTCTCTCACCATATTCAAAAATCGATTCAAAATGGGTTAAAGACTTAAATGTAAGACTCAAAACTATGAAACTACAAGAAATCATTTTTAATTCAAACTGACGATTCATCTTCAAAAATTACAGAATCTTTAAATTTTATTTTTTTCATTAGAGCTAAAAATTTCATTAATGTCTTAAACTAAAAGGAGTTCCTGGGCTCTAGTGAAGTTGGGACACATAGCAGTTAGTTGATACCTTCCAGCTATTCCAATTTTGGGACCATTATGAAGAACTCTCTCGGGTTTTCTCTAGCCCTTATCCTTGTCAAGGGCTAATAGTTTCAGAAGCCAAATATAGATTATATAGAGAATTGTTATAAGGTCAGCTTGTGAGTAGTTAGATTTGAGGATTTGGGAAGTCTTTCTTCGCTGCCATCAAGAAGAATTAAAACATAACACAAGGTAAATATTGAAAGGCTGTTTCAGATTGGAATCCAATGACCATCAGAGTAGCTATTTTGTTCCAATCGTATTTACAATCGAGCATAATTTACTAAAATAGCAGATTGAGTGCACTTCTTTACAAGGACACAGAAGATGATTAGAACATTCCAAGCAAGGTGAGATAAACAGAGTCCATCCAGTTGATGCTGGAAAAAATTAGAACCAGATTCTGCTCTAGGAAGTGAAGCTGGCAGTGAGAAAGTAGAAAAAGCACTCCTCAAAATCAACCTTCTCACAGAGGCCACAGGGATCATTATGGAGCAAAAAACAATGTTAGGCTACTACTTTAAATCCTCCAAATGTTCTCCATTGCTTTTAATAAAATGCAAACTTCTTAACATATTTAATATGTCACTTTGTCCCACATCTCTGTCTTCTTCCCATAAACTCATGTGCTTTTATCCTTTCTTTACACTGAACTTGTTTCTGTTCGGGGGCTTGTCATTTGCTAGTCCCTCTTCATGGCATATCAACCTTGGAGCTGCTCTTTTTTCAAAATAATTTAAGGATTTATGAAGATAGTACAATCTATGGTAAATAAGAGAAATGTGAGGTTAAACAAGGAAATAAAAATAGCTGAAAGACTTTATGGCACCCATATGCCTTGATGCAGGTGAAATTAGCATAGCTGTCAATAACTTGTGAATAGAATATAGGCAAAATATAGTGGGAAGGGAAATAATGTTTTATAGCAAGTAATGTCTATTAAAAAAATTCAAAATGGTATTTTGTTTTTTTTGCATGGGAAGATCATCTAGAAAACAGTGGAAAAACTGTTTATCTGTGTCTTATTCATGCTTAGTTATATTTAACAACCCAGTTTACAAGTATTTTTAAAAGGTTGTTTGCTGCCATGCTTGGGCTCTTGGGGGTTCAAAACCCTCCAAGAATTTTGGTATTCTGCTGGGCACTGAATGCTTGTGGAAGTGTGGGAGGAATTCCCCCCTTACCCTTTCACTGGGTCAGAGCCTCTCTGGGTTGATCCTCCCTGATATATTTTCATCTTTATCTTCTTCTTTCTCTGCTTCGCAATTTTCCTCCACGAGATCCCTGGCAGGCTCCGGCACATCTCTCTGTGATCTACATCTGCTCTGCATCTCTTCTGCCTTCTCTTTTATCTAAAATCCTATTTTCCCTCCAGAACAGTCCAGCAAGTGATGTCTCTAGCTGGCCATCTTGTCTCAAGAGGTATTATTAATAACTCCTTTTACAGATGAAAGTCTGAGACTCAGAGAAGGTAAGTAAGCAATTTGCTTAAGGCCAGACAGCTACCATGTGGCAGAGTTAATGTCCCCACCCAGAGTATCAATCTCCAGATGCCATGCTGGAGACCACTACTCCATGCTTTGTCCACTACTCCACATGGTCTCCTAGTGATAGGCTGGAAGGAGTTGGACGACAAAACCATTGAGGGTAGTGATGAGACTTATCCTAGACAGAGCTCTAAGTACCATATGTAAGCAGGCTTGTCAGTAACTCACCCTGGCAATCATCCATATATATATTTATGAGAGAGGTTGGTTTTTAGTTTTCTTTTCTTGTAATATCTTTGTCTGGTTTTGGTTGTTTATGTAATGCTGGCCTCAGTGAATGAGTTAGGAAGTATTCCCTTTGCTTCTATCTTCTTGAAGAGATTTAGAGAACTGGTATACATTCTTTCTTAAATGTTTGGTAGAATTCACAAGTGAATCCACATTGACATGGTGTTTTCTGGCTTGGAAGGTTTTAAATTACTAATTCAATTTATTTAGTAGATACAGCCCTATTAAGACTATTTCTTTTTGTCTGAGTTTTAGAAAATGTAGTCTTTCAAGAAATTGGTCCATTTCATCTAAGTTATCAAATCTGTGGGCATACAATTGTTCATAATATTTCTTTAACATCCTTTTAGTGCTCATGGGATCTGGAATAGTGTCCTCCCCTTTATTTCTGATATTAACTGTTTGTATCTTCTCTTTTGTTCCCTTAGTTAGCATAGCTAGAGGCTTACTGATTTTTATTTACCTTTTCTAATTTTCTCTATTAATTTAATGTTTTCAATTTTACTAATTTCTGTTCTAATTTTTATTATTTTTTTCCTTCTTACTTAGGATTTAATTTGTTCTTTTTTTCCTGGTTCCCTAAGGTGGAAACTTAGATCATTAATTTTAGGTTAATATATGCATTCAAAAATCTATACGCTATAGATTTTCCAGTAAGTATTTCTTTCACTATATTTCACAAATTTTCATATTTTATTTCATTTTAATTTAGTTCAAGATATTTTTAAATTTCCCTTGAGATTACTCTTTAGCTTATGTATTATTTACAAGTATAATGTTTAATTTCCAAGTATTTTGGAATTTTCCTGCTATGTTTTTCTAATTTTTATATATATATATATATATTTTTTATTTCAGCATATTATGGGGGTACAGATGTTTAGGTTACGTATGTTGCCCTTGCCCCCGCCCCCAAGTCCGAGTTTCAAGTATGTCCATCCTTCGCGTGGTGCGCATTGCACTCTTTGTGTATGCATATAGCCGTCCCTTTCTCCCTCCTCCCCCCTCCCCCCGCCCCAAATCCAATAGATGTTATTCTTATTTGTGCACTTATGTGTTGATCAGTTAATACCAGTTTGATGGTGAGTACATGTGGTGCTTGTCTTTCCATTTTGGGATACCTCATTTAGTAGAATGCGTTCCAGCTCTATCCAGGAGTATACAAGAGGTGCTATATCACCATTGTTTCTTAAAGCTGAATAGTACTCCATGGTATACATATACCACATTTTATTAATCCACTCATGCATTGATGGACACTTGGGTTGTTTCCACATCTTTGCAATTGTGAATTGT
>CAUYSK010009442.1:0-18620 GCA_963575035.1 Avahi laniger
AGAATTGAGACAGAGTCTTACTCTGTTGCCCGGGCTAGCATGCCGTGGCGTCAGCCTAGCTCACAGCAACCTCGAACTCCTGGGCTCAAGCGATCCTCCTGCCTCAGCCTCCCGAGTAGCTGAGACTACAGGCATGCGCCACCATGCCCGGCTAATTCTTTTTTTATATATATGTATTTTTTAGTTGTCCAGCTAATTTCTTTCTATTTTTTTAGTAGAGATGGGGTCTCACTCTTGCTCGGGCTGGTCTCGAACTCCTGAGCTCAAATGATCCTCCCGCCTCAGCCTCCCAGAGTGCCAGGATTACAGGTGTGAGCCACCACGCCCAGCCTGACATTTTACTTTGACACTGTTTTTTTAATTTTTTTTAATTATGAAGGTACATCATCATTTTTGAAATGTACATTTTGGCTTGTGATTATTTTTCAAATTTTTTTTTTAGAGCAATTTTTGTGAAACCACGGATAAGTCAAAAATTTCTGTTATTTTTCAATATGAGTTCCATCGCGGAACCAATGCAGCACAAACAGCTCAAAATATCAACGAAAAGTTTGGGAAGGATATGGCTAATGAATGCATAGTAGGCTGGGCACGGTGGCTCATGCCTGTAATCCTAGCACTCTGGGAGGCCGAGGTGGGTGGATCATTAGAGCTCAGGAGTTCGAGACCAGCCTGAGCAAGAGCGGGACCCCGTCTCTACTAAAAAAAAATAGAAATTATCTGGACAACTAAAAATATACAGAAAAAATTAGCCGGGCATGGTGGCGCATGCCTGTAGTCCCAGCTACTCGGGAAGCTGAGGCAGGAAGATTGCTTGAGCCCAGGAGTTTGAGGTTGCTGTGAGCTAGGCTAACGCCACGGCACTCACGCTAGCCAAGAAACAGATTGAGACTCTGTCTCAAAAAGAAGAAAAAAAAAAATGAATGCACAATACATTGAAAGTTTGAGAAGTTCCATTCTGGTGATTTTAATCTTGAAAATGAGCCGTGTAGGTGATCTGAGACCAAGGTGGGTAACGATGAGTTGAAGGCTGTAGTGGAAGTGAATCTATCTCAACCTATGCGTGTATTATCAGCAAGGTTTGACGTTACTATTTCAACTGTATTGGACCATTTGAAACAAATAGGCAAGGTAAAGAAGCTGGATAGATGGGTACCACATGAATTAAACGAGTATCAGAAGAGAAATTGTCTGAAAGCTTGCCTTTCTTTGCTGCATGACATAAAGGCAAGCCATCTGTACACTGTATTGTTATGTGTGATGAAAAATGGATTCTTTTTGACAGTCACAAGTGTTTGGCACAATGGTTAGATAAAGATGAAGTGCCGAAACACAGTCCAAAATGGAATGTTCATCAAAAAAAGCTAACGGTGTCTTTTTGGTAGTCCAGTGTTGGTATTAATATTATCCACTACAGCTTCATGAAACTTGGTCAGTTGATTACAGCAGATGTCTACTGTAACCGATTGAACAAAATGATGAGGATGCTTGAGATTAAGCAGCTGAGATTGGTCAATAGAGGCAGGCCAATCCTCTTGCAAGACCACGTGTCACAAAAGACAACGCTGCTCAAACTACAGAAGCTGGACTTGGAAATTCTCTGTCATCCGCCATATTCACCAGTCCTTGAATCAACTGACTCTCATTTCTTCCAGGCTTTGGATCACTTCTTGTAAGGAAAAATATTTAATTCTCAACAAGCTGTGGAAAATGCCTTTCACGATTTCATCGCCATTCGCTCTTCAGGCTTCTCTGCTGCTCACGTTAAGCAAGCTACCATTAAGATGGTAAAACTGTGTGGACAGTTTAGGCACATAGCTTTGATTAATTGTACTGCTTCTTGTTTGAGATATAATCAACTAATCTTTTGATTAGAAATCGGACATTTCATATTTAATGACCTAATAGCTCAGTGGGCTGCAGTTGTGTACAGCTTCAGCCTCACCTGGGCCCTGCAACACACTGCTCATTAGTCACACTTACTCCCACTGTTCACCGTGCACTTTCATTCTCCAACACCCGCCACTGTCTCTGCCAAGAATTCTCCCTTGTCTCTTGCCACCTGATGACCTCATTCTTCAAGATACAGCTCAAGCATCACCTCCTCCCAGAGCCTTTCCCTGACTCCTCACTTAAGTCAGTTCCTGTTTTGAACTCCCCAAACACTAAAGACTCTAAAGCACATGTTCCTCCTCCCTGCATTTGAAGATACTATTTACAAGTCTCAGTCCCTCCTTAGACCAAGAGTTTCAACTGCCTCTGTCCTGTCTGTGTCACACTGCTTAGCACAGGGCCTGGAACACATGACTCAGTGACTCTGAAAGAACAAAATCAACGGTAGGTGCACTGAAAAAGCCTAGTCCATTAGTACTCCATATTTTCATTCTAGGAAGAGTGGGGAACCCTTACCAGACACCCACAAACCAGAGCAAAAGCTACCCATGACCAGATAGGAGTCTTGCTCTTCTCTAACAACTGAAGATCACTCACATACAGCAGGGCTCCAGCCCTGCCCCCTCTGCGCTTCTCTAGCCTCAATTCCCCCTCTGCGTTTCTCTAGCCTCAATTCCCAGCGTACTGGGCTGGGGCAATTCCCCTGGAACATGAAAAGAGCTTCCTTGTGAGGCCCTGCCTGACAGGTGCCTTACAGCTGTGGGGTACGTTTTATCATCACCCTCACTGTAGAGTTGAAGAGACAATCTCTAAGAGGTTAAGACATCTTCATTTTCTTTTGTTTTTTACTTTGTTTCCAAGAATATTTTTAGAACTCAGTTAAATGAGGCCAATTTCTACAGGACTACTCAAGAAAGTGGCTACCGGGAGGTTGCAAGACTCTCTGGGCAGGGAGTCACAGCTCACCTCTGCTCTTTGTAGTTGCGGTTTCTTTGGATATGTTTTTAGCTGTCTCTCTGTGCTTCTCCGAAGGCAAGGAATTCCACCTCTTCTGAGCTGAAAGAGGCACCAAGGGGATAGAGGGCAGCTTCTGGCGCCACTCAGGCCCAAGCGAGTCCATAAGAGCTCTGGTCATTCTGGAAAGGAAGGCAGGATTGCAGAGACCTTTCCATCTGGGTCAAGAAGATATTCCTCCTTGCACACAGCCAAGGGAGGTAGGCCAGAGTTATCGTCTTCCCCCTGGTCTGAACCATCTCTTTACATCCTCCAACATGCTGCAGCACAGGAACTGGAGTCTGCCGCCCAAAACGCCTTCTCAGCTCAGCCACTTGAGCTTGGTCATCTGCTGCTTAAGGTACTTAAACTTGCCCCCGCAAAACTACACATTCTCCAAGAAAGGATCTTATGTTCTAATTGTTTCAAATTTTCTCAGTGAATCTAGTACAAAGTCATGTAAGCACCTGACGTTTGTTTAATGATTAAGAGACTTTTTAAAAAATGCAAATCTTGTCACGTTGTTCTCAAATCTCACCACGCTTCAGGGGTTCCCATTTCCCTCGGCTAACATGGCCTGTGAGATCTGGTCTCCCTTCTCCTCTCGCCCTTTGTCCTGTCCCTCTTGATCCTTATGTTCAAGCCTTTGCACGAGCTTTTTCCTCTACCCAGAACAATCTCTTCCACTTCGGAAAAAGATTGCCACCTTCTAAGCCCAGCTAACTCCTTATTCTTTAGATCTCAGCTTAAAATGCTGCTCAGGGACCATGTCCATTTTGTTAACTGATCTCCAGCATCTAGCATATCACCTGGCAACCACCAAGGCCCAATAAGTATATGCTGAATGAGTGAATAAAGCCAACTGTATACTTCTGCTCCTACACGCATGCCCCTGTGTTAAAAGAATGCAAACCACACAGACAGATACCATCACAAATTCCCGGTCTCTGACTAGACTGTTTTCCTGGTAGGCCCAACTATTTCAAACCTCTACTCTCCTCAAACCTGTTCCCTAATCCTCCTTTTTCAGAGCAAACAGCCTTATAACCCAAATACAAACCTACCTGCCTGGGTACCCGAACCTTCTTATATCCCTCCTGTGGCAACAGAAGAGACGACAGGGCCAGTCCTTCCACTTAACCTCTGGGTCCCATCTCCTCCTGCCTCTCTCAAGGGACCACACCCAGGCAGCACCTCCCTCTCCTGCGTCTTAGTCCTTTCTCTACTGACTCCAACTATCAGCATTTAAGTCCCTTTAACTCTTTCCTTACTTAATGAAACCTCCTGGACACCTCTCTGCTATTCCAGCTACACTCCCCTGCCTCTCTTCACAGCCTGGCTTCTTGAACTCACTGAACTGCTTCCATCAGAACCACTGTGACTTCACTGCTAAACCCATCATCCACTTACGCTCGCTGGAGCACATGACACTAATGACGTCTCCATCCGTCCTGAAATATGTCTTCCCATGGGACAGTAAATGCCCAAATCTCCTCCCACCTCTCCACTTGCTGTTCCTCTGTAAGGCCCTCAAATGCTGGAGTTTCTCAAAGCTCTGTCCTGTTCCTGACACACCTGCTGTGGTGTTCTTTTTCTCCCCATAGCCTCAATCCACCTCTATGCTGATGACCTTCAAATCTGCATGTCTGCCCCTATTTTTCTCCTCTGCTACAAACCCATGTGAATACCCAACCGCCTGCGTTTCATCTCTCGTCTCATGTCCCACAGTTACCTCTGACTCAACACGTCAACCACCTGGATATCTTCTTCTATTCCTCCCTTCTCACCATTCCGCAACCACAAAGCCTGCTGATATATTTCCTAAATGTCCCCTGAATTGGTCCCACTGTCCTCTCTCCACTACCTCCACCTCTCCCATGGATTGCTGCCTGGCCCCTTCCTATTCTACCCTCCATATCGTCCCTTACCATGGCAGCCAGCGAGTTTTTCTCTAAAATACAAATTTAAATTTGTTTCTCTACAACAAATTTGCTCACGTTGTTCCACTGATAGGGCCTGTTCATAATGCCTCACTTGCTCCGGATTAAGTCCAAGCCCCAGAACACCGGACCTGTGTGACCCAGCCTCACCAACCCATCCCAAGCGGAGCTCCCCGCCTGCAGCACTGTGTGAAATGGACTTCTTAGAACTCCTGTGACCCGTCACACTTGCTCCCTTGCACTCACTGCCCTTCTCCTTGCTGGCCCCTCACCCTAGATTTCTATTTCTCTCTCAGTCTAAGCTCACCTCCTCTGAAAAGCTCTCTCTGGCCTCCCCCTCTTCCTCCCGGCTGGTGAGGTACCTCCTTTCTGCCCCTGGAGCTCCCTACGCTCCTCCTACCACAGCACTTATCACACTGTACTGTGCTTGCTTATTACCGTCTGGTGTTTTCCAGAGACCGGGAGCTCCACAAGGGCAGGAAGAGGTATGTCTCAGTAATCAGCTCAAGGCTTAGCGTAAAGTCTTCCACACACTGGCAGATTTTGTTGAATAACAGAAATTAAAAGGAGGCAAAGGGAAAATAAAGGATGCTGGCAAACGAGTCAAGCCAGAAATGAAGCATTAAAAACATACCATGAAGTCCTGTTAAGGATTTGCTATTAACAGGGGCGTGGTGTTTGGCTTTCTAGCAGCACATGCAAAGAGGTGACACATGATCAGTTATGCAAATGATGGTACCCTTGATATAAAAACAAGTAACTACCTGGAAACCAGACAGCAGTTTCACCTGAGGTACTTCATGGAGGGGTCACAGTACAATATACTAAACCATGTTCACAAATAATATCGTTCCAGGCTTGTGTCTAGCTGCTTGGGCTGTGTCTTAGTCTCCCAATCACCGTTAGCTCTCTGAAGACAAGTCGGGTCTGTATCTCTTTTCATTTTGGTATCCCCCACTTAATCTGGCTCAATACCTTAGAGAGAGCTCAATAAACATTACTATGTGAATGAAATTCACACATCTAGGCAGACTCAATCAATCAATCTCAGTAATTCTGACTCCTGAAATACCTGCTAAATACAATAGCAGATTCTCCTCCCATGCTTTCCCTCACATGCTCATTAGGAGTTTTCTAAGTCTAGCCAAAGGGATCCCCCTAAAACTGCAGTCCCAAGCCTCCAAGGCCGTGGACCAGTACTGCTCTGTGGCCTATTAGGAATCAAGCTGCACACCAGCAGGTGAGCGGTGGGTGAGCAAACAAAGCTTCATTTACAGCTGCTCCCGATCATCCGCACCACCACCGCCTGAGCTCCGCCTCCTCCCCCCCAGCCCCCACTGACGCCCATCAGTGGAAAAACTGTCTTCCATGAAATCAATTCCTGGTGCCAAAAAGGCTAGGGACTGCTGCCCTAGAAAACCACCAAAGCAATGGCCCAAAGCCAATTAAGGAGGCCAGGGAGTTTCCATGGAGACTGCCTGCAGTGAATTGGGCTCACCTGTTGATGCCTTCCAGGGCTGATGTCACATTATCATCAATCTGCAGCACAGTCTTATAGTCAACATAGGCTAGGTGGTACTTCTCTAGAGCCTCATAGGCACATGCTCGCCGAAGCAGGGGCTTAATGCTGAAGGGAACCAAAGCCAGTGCTCTAGAACAGGAGGCAAAAACGTCATCTGGCTGTTGAGCCACCAGGATTTTGGTGTAGTTTCTTTCAGGTAGTCATCTATAGCCCTCAGAGTATACGAGGTAATTTCTGGCTGAGAGACACTGCTAAAAATGCCAAACCTCACGACAGGGACTTTCCAACTTATACTGAAATGAAGAGGGGAAAGGGAGCAGAGAACCACTAATATCGTGAAACTTATTTGCACAGGTATCAGCTTCCAGTTTCGATCCCCCCAGAATCAAAAACAAGTGCATCATGGTTTTCATGGTACTAGGCCTTTAGAGTTGTGGCCCAATGGGAATAACAAATAGGCTCTGGAGTCAGGTGGGGTGGTGTCTGAATTCCACCTCTACCACTAACCATGTGACCCAGGTAAATCACTTTTCTGCCCCAATCCTCAGCAACTCAGTTGTGGCCTGGGAAGCATGGTAAACTTACCCACAGATTGGCCGTGAGCACTCAAAGAAGGAACTCTAGCATGGCGCCTGGTACAAACTAATTTAGCACAGGCTCCACGAGTGTGCTCACATCCCTCTGCCTCTCCCATCTATCACCAAGGCACGTGTCTGAAGCAATGTCACAGAATATCAGATCTGGGAACATATTTAGGGCATATGCTAGTTTAGCAATGATAAAGGAAGACAATGCTAGACTGACCTGAAGAAGAAAGAGGTATGAAACATTGTTCATTGTCCTCTACTACTGATTATTGATGAATATGGTTTTCTCCTTTCTCCTTGTAACCTCTATCCCTCCTTCTTTCCTTCCCTCCCTCCCTTCCCCTCACACACACCCATCCCAGAAAAACACCTCGGTAAGTCAGTCACTGGTCTGCAACTCTGCCTCATCCCCAGGTTCCAAATCTCGCAAAGACTTTAAGATCCACCTCTAACTGCCCACCCAACTCCTTACTCAGCAGCAAAGCCAAGTCTCCAAAGACACAAGTCAGGGGCCACAGGGACCAAGTAGAGCCTCCCATTCTCAGTGACATTTTCTAATCCCTGTCACAGATGTAACTGGTAGGATCCTTCCAAAGAACAAGCCAGATAAACCTAGCCTCCTCTTCCGAGACCCTCAGGCATCGCAAAGTTACCCTGGGCCACTTACGAAGTGCAATCTTTGATGCAGTCTCTGCAGTTTCCATCCTTCAAGTGGCATGCTGCTAGGTTGGAATAGAGAACGCTTTCCTCTCCCGGGTCTGAAGAACCTGCCCAGATGGAGGCAGAAAGAGTAAGAAGATCATCAGGTTAAGAAATGGATGCCTCAGGACACTGGGAAACATTTTACACCTGGAGCTCTCTGGGCTTTGGGGAAAGGCAACAGAGATGACTGTAACCTGATCAGGCTTGTTGGCCTGCTTGGCTGGCATATTTGTCACGAGAATGAAGACATCAAGCTTTCTGCCCTTCATAGGAAACCACACATTTATCTCCTCATTTATTCATTCCAGCACTGAACTTAGTACCAGGCAAAAGATAAACATGAAATAGCTGGCTCCTGCCTCAACAAAATCCATGCTGTAACTACCTGGGTGTGTGTGCATGTGTGTTAATTTTACTACAAAAACCCAATAAAGAACCTAAATAAAAAAATAATATGATAAATGGATTGACCAAGAGTTGAAGGACATGAGAGACAGAGACTAGTTCTACCTAGTCAAGTCAGAGAGGACTTTGCCAGGTAAGTGGTAACTGAGCTGGCTCTGACAGGACTACAGAGAACTTAATCAGAGGAAGTACTCACGCTACCCAACAGGGAGAAGAATTATTAGACATTTCTCTAAAGGCAGTCCTTACCCTCAGGAATCACAGACACCCAAGTCCTTCATTGTGGATCTTCATTTTTAAAGATAATTTTCAACCATTTCATACCCACTAGCGTAGGCCATAATTTAAGAAAGAATTGAAAACAAATTCTTCGAAACATGTAGAAAATCACATCTCAGTATTCACTGTATGTTACTATATTTGTTTCCAACCTTTTTGATATGGCTGAAGTTCCACTCATCCCCATCCTTTTCTCTGTGCTCTCTTCCCAGACCCCCAGAGGCCAGCAAAATCCTGAAGCTGGTGTGTAACATGTTCAAGCATGTTTGTCTACCTTTATTATACGTATGCATTCACAGGTAAGATAAAGTATCATTTTAGGTCTATTAAAGCATTTCCTAAGTGGTATCACATTGCCTATCCTTCCGCAACTTGCTTTTTTCACTAAGTATGTCACCATGTTGACATCTGAACGCTTTCATTCAATATCAACAATAACAAGCTTTTTCTTCTCCTCTTATTTTGCCAGTTCCTGAGACAGAGAGTAGAGAGAAGTAAAATACATCCTTGCTCTAAAAAAGCAAGTACAAGTACTCAAAACCTGTAACCTATCTTAAGTCACAAGAGCATGGTTACTCAGAAACAGCAGTGGTGTGGTGGAAAGGGCATCAATCCAGCCTGCCAGCCCGCACAAGTCACTCAACCGCTCTGATGGTACGTGCTCACCTACTGCATGAGGATATCACTTCACAGACTTGCTGGAAGGGTTTGTTGTATTAG
Source organism: Avahi laniger (assembly GCA_963575035.1). NCBI lineage: Eukaryota > Metazoa > Chordata > Mammalia > Primates > Indriidae > Avahi > Avahi laniger. Next base: position 9,042 of record CAUYSK010009442.1, read on the forward strand.
GTTGCTCCCTGTGCTCCTTTCAAGATCAAGAAAACTGATCAGCGAAATCAAGAGACTTGCCCACAAATTATCTAGAAAACTAGTAGCAGCAGCAGAACCAAACTCTGGTCTCTGCTAAATCTAGATACCAGGCCAGCTCTTATAAGGACCCAGAATAGACCCATACAAAAGCATAAGCTTCTCCAGGTCAGCTGGGGTGGGATGAAGGAAAAAGGCAGAAACATCAATACCTCAGATTCCTCAGCAACTTCATCAAGTGAGGTTGACATGAGGAGGTGGGCCTAAAGAGGAGTTTTCTAGAAAAGAAGATGGGGGCAAAAGAGTCGCTTAAAACTACAAAAAGTTCAAACAAAGAAGAATGGAATTTGGAGAAGATCTGGGGAGAAGTCTAGCAAAATGATTAAAAATTTGGACTTATAATAGCAAATCCTGGCTCTGACATGTCTTCATTGTGTATCCCTGAGGTGGGCAATTTAACTCTTCTGGACTCATCTGTAAGTGTCTTATCCACAGGGTTATAGTGAAGATAAAAAGATAATGTCTAGAATGCCTAGCATACAGTAAAGCACTCAACAAATACTAGCCAAGAACATGAAAAAAGGGGAGGAAGGCAAAGGGAAATAGGTACTAACCAGTGACTTACAGAAAATAGGATCCAAGGCCCCTCTCCAAAGTCAAGGCTTTATCCAATGGGGGCTCCTCGATAACACACTTTGGAGAAGAGGCTTAGGGCAAAGGTGTGTGGCTGGCTGAAGTAAGCTGGAGACTGGGAGAACTGGTAAGAATATGCTGCTACTCTCCAGTAGCTTCCTACCAGAGCATAAAACCCACATTCCTTGGCAGGGTGCAAAATACCTACACAGCAACGGTCTGCCTACTGACCTCGTGTCTTACAATTCCCTCCGCTAGCTCACTGTGCCTTGACTTCTAGAATACACCATGCTTATTCTGTTTGAGGGGCTTTCTGATTGCAGTTCCCGCCACCTGGAATGCTCAGGTGCAAAACTTCCTGCGCTTGGCTTCTCATCATTCAGACATTACCTCAAACATCACTTCTTTCTTCAGAAAAGTTGTCCTTGAGGTCCCACTCTAAAAGAGCTCCGCAGTCAACTCTGTCACATGGCTTATCTGTCTTCTTCATAGGCCTAATTACCCCACGGGTCTTGTTTACTTATTTACTAGCTTAGGATCCACCCACTCCCCTTTCGCCCAACCGGAGTGTGCAATCTTGCACAGAAAGACCTTCTGTCTTGTTATACAGGCAGTATATAACAGGTGCTAAACAGATACTAATTTAATTGAAAATGAATAGCCAGGAGGAAGGAGGGTTGAGCTATATCCTCAGGATCAGAATGAGGCTTGAATAATCAAGGATGGAGGCCAACAGGGCAGTTAAAAAGTAGGTGGAAAGAAAGGGCCAAGGAAGTTTCCGGTAGGATGCTGAAGTCGGGAAGGGGCGGGAAGAGTGGTGGGAACGCCTGGAGGCTCGGTCGGCCGCGAGGGTGGGAAGCCCAGGAAAGCAGGGACAGAGCGAGGCCTGGGTGGTGCTGGCGGGGCACTGGAGGAAGCGGGGCTGGGGGAGAAACGGGGGCGGGGTCGTACCTCGCGCCTGCAGCACCCGCAGCGCGCGGCCGTAGAGCACGGAGGCCTCGGCGTACTGGCCGTTGCGGAAGCTCTCATTGCCGGCGGCGCGGAGCGCCTCCACAGACTCTGGGAATTTGGGGGCCATCCCGGGGCCGGGCCGGCGAGTGGGGGCACCTCCGTTATCCGCCCGGAGTCGTGCGGAACAGCGTCCGCGCGGAAGCACCAGCAGCGAGCCCTCGGAGGCGACCACTAACCTGACCGCGAGGGGGCGGGGCGGAGCGCGGCAGGGGCGGGGCCTGGCGGACGGGAGCCCCCAGGGGCCCGGCCCTCTGCGCGTGCTCAGTTTGGAACTTGCGCTCCCCCAGCGCGCAGGGTAGGTTGGAACTGCGCTGGGCGCCCTGGGGTGCTGGAGCGCTGTGGGGGTCCCCAGGAGGGAGGTCGGGGCCCTGCTCTCATAGAGCTTACGTTCTGCTGGGGCCTGACAGACGATTGGCTCCTGAGCAAATTTCATGTGATTAGTGCAGTACGGAAAACAAAGCAGGGTAATGCAATGGAAACAGATTTAACTCTAATAACCAAAACTGGAAAATGATTCCTGTTTTAAACCACTTGGATTTGGGGGTAGTTTGTTACACAGTGATAGCTAACTGATACACCTAACTAACTCAGAGCAATTTTTTGTATCTTTACCATGGCCCATATTCATTCGGGCTCTGGCTACATCTCCTACCTCATCTCCTGCTTTTCTCTTTCTTATTCACTCTGCTGCAAACATGCACACTTGTTGCTGCTCTTCTAACACAAGTCTTTGCCCTTGCTGTTCCTTCTGTCTTAAATATTCTTTTTGCAAATATTAGCGTGACTTACAATCTCATTTCAGTTACTTGTCTGCTCAAAGGCTCAGAAAGTCTTTCCCCAACTACTTGATCTAAAGTTACTTCTCACCCTGCTGCATGTCTGTCTCTTTCTATACCACATATTGATTTATTTTTCCTGATATCACTTTTAATACCAGAAATACGTATGTCTTTTTTGCCTATTGTCTATATTTCCCACTTGTGAATGTAAGATGCAGGAGGGAAGGAACTTTATTTTGCTCATTGCCTGGCACCTGGTACAATGCTTGGCCCTGAACAGACACTTGATATATATATGTTGAATGAATGAATGAATGAATGTATGAATGTCCCAGCTTTCTCAGCAGCTTTCCTTATCTGCTAGACTTGGTTTGGTTCTCATATTTTTCTATCATCATTTATCACTACTTTAATTATCTAATAATTATCTCTTCCACTACACAGTAAACTGGAGAAAGGTAGGACTCATATATGTCTTGAATATTGTTATATAGTCATCCCTTGGTATCCCCTGGGTATTGGTTCCAGGACCTCTTCAGACACCAAAATCCAAGCATACTCACACAACTGCAGGACCCCTGGATACAAAAAGTCAGCCCTCTGTATGCTGTGGTTTTGCATCCTGGAATACTGTATTTTCCATCTGAGTTTGGCTGCAGATGCACAACCTTCTGATACAGAGGGCTGACTACATTTATTGAAAAAAATCTGTGTATAAGTGGATCTGTACAGTTCAAACCCATGTTGTTCAAGGGCCAGCTGTATACCCAGAGCCTAGCACAGTGCCAGGGACATAGAGCTCAGTAAGTGTTGAGTGAATGAAGTATGAAGATTCTGACTTATAGGAAAATAACTCTCCCAGTAACCCTGCTCATTGGGTCTCTCTTAAGCTAGTATCACACTATAATTGGCTGATAGTATACTCTATTTAAATTTAAATTTAATTATTCATTTTTTCAGTCACGCTAGCCACAATTAAAGTGCTCAACAGTCACACGTAGCTAGTAGCTACCATTTTGGATAGCACATACATGGAACATTTCCATCATCACAGAAATTTTTACTGGGCAGTGTTGGACTGAACACTGTGGAAAAAGACGGCCATCATAAGGTCAATCCATCTTCTGGAATAATCCTGGGAAAGGGGCAAACGAAAGATGTTTGTCATTGTGTAATGGTAAGTTGATATTTATTTTTAAAAATGTTTATTTAATACCTATTCATCTACAGGGATGAGTGTGGGCACAGTGGGAGCTTAGAGACAGAACTGCCCCTCAAGGAACAAAAAATCCAGTTGGCAGCAGGGCCAGAACATAAAATAAAAAGTAGATTCAGAAGTAGCACGATTGAAAAAAAAAAAGGAAAAAATAAGAGTCTAGAATGTGCATTGGGAGAAATACCGGAAAAGTGGCAGGAGATTTTGGAGGACAGAGGATTGACTTCTTACGGGAGGGCCCTGTGATGGCTTCCTGAGCTTTGTAGAATCCCTTCTTGATTTTTACTTTGAGGTTCCCACTGCTATCCGTAGAAAAAAATTTTTTTTTTTTTTTTGAGACAGTCTCACTCTGTTGCCTGGGCTAGAGTGCCATGGTGTCAGCCTAGCTCACAGCAACCTCAAACTCCTGGGCTCAAGTAATCCTACTGCCTCAGCCTCCCAAATAGCTGGGACTACAGGCATGTGCCACCATGCCCGACTAATTTTTTTCCATATATTTTTAGTTGTCCAGCTAATTTCTTTCTGTTTTTTTTTTTTGTAGTAGAGACAAGGTCTCGCTCTTGCTCAGGCTGGTCTGAAACTCCTGAGCTCAAATGATCCTCCTGCCTCGGTCTCCCAGAATGCTAGGATTATAGGCGTGAGCCACCGTGCCCAGCCTGTAGAAATTTCTAGTAAAGTGGCAAATAAAACGAGGATTTTGTGGGGTCAGGACAATCCTGGGTTAAAATCTCAGCTTCCTTATGTGCAGACTGGGGACAATAATCCTTACTTCTGTCATCCTAAAAGGAAGAAGCTGAGGCAAAATTAATGTAAGTGGAGGGTTTATTTGGGCCAAGCTTGAGGATTGCAACCTGGGAGCGTAGATTCAAGTTGCTCTGAATATATACTCTGATTAGCAGGCGTTATGAGTGGATTTTTAAAGGCAAAAAGGGGGGACAGGGAGTGTCCCTATACGAAGTTGTTTGTCAGCAATTTTCATTGGTTTACAGAAATAGCATTCATTAGTGAGTGGCTATACATTGTTAAGCTATAGGGTGTGGGTTACAGTGTTATTGGGTTAATTTATAGTTACTTGTGGCAATAGCAAGCAGTTTCAATAGATGAATGCACAGCTCCAGGGAAACAGAATATGATTGTTATCTTACTGTCCCTTTGGGACCAATAATTTAAAAAGACTCACATTCCCCTGATAAAAGTTCTTTTCTGACTTCATAGGGCTGTTTTGAGGATTAAGAGAAAGTCCAGGATTGTGCCTGGCACATAGTAACTTCTCAGGAAATGTTTTCTTCCTGTGTCAGGTGAATGACTCGGTTATCCAGTTTTGGGCTCATGGTGTGCCATACCTGAGTGGCCCTGAAGTGGTTGCTCAGGTGTTAAGTTGTGTAGATGGTATATCTTTGGGAAAGTAGAATAATTAACAACAGTGAAAGGTTGCTCCGGGTAAGTTTTTTCCCTGTAATTGTCTCCACTGGTAAGTTGGGTGGAATCTGCCATTTTCCTAACACTCATTGATGGTGGTGTCATTCTGAATAGCAATAGTTGGAACTGGAGCTCTGAGTTTAAAGAAAGGTCTGTCTCTTGCAAAGTAAAATAAAAATCCCAGGACCAGGCTCTCCCCAAACTCCTTATACAAAAGGGAAGGTCAAGCCTGGAGGCTGAGTCCTGCAACACCCTCTTCCAAAAGAATGGCTGTTACTAACATTATGCATTAACCAGATAGATCATCGACAAGGACTGCCCCCACAGATCATTCATAAGGAAATTTTTTTCTGGGCTCCCATAAACAAGTACATGATTCCACACTAGTAATGCTGATTACAAGTTTATCTTCCCAGGTGCAGAACAAACACAAATCAATCACTCTTCCACCTACGCAGGGACATCTACACAATTGATTCTTCCTTTACTCCCTTTTTAAATATTCACTGTATCAAATGTAGATTTTCTGGGCCTCACAAGAACCATTTGCCTCATTACTGACTCTCCCTCCTTCTTTTTCTTTTTCCCCTTTTTCCTTCTGTATGCCCTCTCCCTTTAAATACTGAACTCTCAAATCCCACTTGGGAAAAAATAGTCACAGATGCTGTGGCTTGTGTTTTTCCCGGGGAACATCCTCAAACTTTGGCTTAATAAACCTCCACCGACTGAGATATTTGCCTCAGTCACTTATTTTTGGTTGTCACTCATGCCCAACGGGAGGGTACACATTCATAACTGTCCAGCTCGGTGTTGTAGGCTCTGGACTCCCACCCACCTGGATTTAAGTTCCGAAACCTATTCTCTTAGCTATGTGACCTGGAGGGTAGATAGATACTTCACCTCTCTGGCCTTCCGAAATGAGAATAATAATCGCATTTACTGTATAGGGTTGTTAGGAATTTTTTTTTTTTTTGAGACAGAGTCTCACTGTGTTGCCCTGGCTAGAGTGAGTGCCATGGCGTCAGCCTAGCTCACAGCAACCTCAGACTCCTGGGCTCTAGCGATCCTTCTGCCTCAGCCTCCCGAGTAGCTGGGACTACAGGCATGAGCCACCATGCCCGGCTAATTTTTTCTATATATTTTTAGATGTCCAATTAATTTCTTTCTATTTTTGGTAGAGACGGGGTCTCGCTCTTGCTCAGGCTGGTCTCGAATTCCTGAGCTCAAACGATCCGCCCGCCTTGGCCTCCCAGAGTGCTAGGATTACAGGCGTGAGCCACCGCGCCCGGCCGGTTGTTAGGAATTTTAAATGAGTTAATATTAGTAAAGCACTGAGAACGTGGTAGGCACTGCTTATCAATAATATATAAAAATAACTTTACAGGCTTGATGTTAGAATTAAATGAGATAATAAATGAAAACAAGTACTTCATGGCAAGTGCTTAATAAATGTTAACTATTTTAATGTCTGCAAACTGACTCTAAGGGGAGGCTGTTAGGAAAGGCGGTGGGGCAATTCGCACGTTGATAATCCCCAAAGAGAATATGTTCAGGGGATCATTTGGGACCAGAGTTCAATTGTGAAGAACTTGCCTTATTAAGAATTGTCAGTTCTTATCAAGTCGGCGCTTCTCTAGAAGACTCAGTATCTCCATCTGAGAAATGAGGGCCAGGACCGAGGCAGAGCTGGGTTCCCAGCTTGGGGACCGAGTGTTCTGGACAAATAGCGTCGCAAGAAGATTAAGTCGCGGACGCTTTACAGCCCAAGGGAAGACCGCACCTGCAGGAGCCTCCTTCGCTCCGCTGTTCCGGGTCCACGCCCCGTCGCACCACGTGTCCCACGCCACGCGCTACGTGATCAAGACCGCGGCTCCGCCCAGCTCCCGCGCTGCGCGCTGCTTCCGGTAGGGGCGGAAAGCGGAAGTGTGGGAGGGCCTGCGGGGCGGGCTCTGGGAGGCCCGGGGGGAGGATGGAGCTGTGAGCGGGTCTGGGCGGCTGCTGGCAGCGCCATGGAGACCGTGCAGCTGAGGAACCCGCCGCGCCGGTAAGGGGCCACTGGCTAAGACGAAGGGCGTGGGGGCGGTGGGAGGGGAAGGCGGGAACCGGCTGAGGGTAGACACCTGTGCGTGAGCTCCTGCCGGGCGGGGAGCATCGGGGCTAGGCGATCCAGCTGATGGGGCACCTGCTGAGTTGGGGTGGGGAGGCGTCTGGCGGGTGGAGGTCTGGCTGAAGGGAGCACCCGCTAAGGGGAATAAGCTTGGGGCTGGTTAGGGGAAGCCTCGCTGTGGGGGGACTCTGCTGAGGCACATGGGGACAAGTTAGGGAGAGTACCTGCTGAGGCCGGGGCTACTCGGGGGAAGGCTATTCAAGAAGGATCTCACGGAGGTTGGGGGAGTGCCGAAGTAGGATGAGAGCCTATGAGGGGTCTTTTTAAGGCAATGGATCTAGAACTAGAAAAGAGGAAGGCTGGGTGGACTTTGTAAGGGTCCTAAGTCCCACTTGAAGGGTGCAGTGGGAGGAAGATCTGTTGAGCGGAAAAGCTTTGCGCCTAAGGCGAGGAAAGGCTGAGGGTCTAGCAAGGGAGGGGTTCGTGGAGGACAGCATTTGGGAGGATGCTCTTGGTGGTGTCCCCACTGTAGGATGATGATGGCATCTTTTATTACCGATGTCCAGAGTGTCTTCCTAATTGTTTCCACATCCTCCTCAGCCCTTCAAAGCCCAACATTGGGAGATAGGTAAGGAAATAAGAGGATATTTTCAAGATGGGCAAACTGAGGTCCAGAAGAATTGAGACACATGTGTTTCTTTCTTTGCTCTGGGTCACTGGTCCTGGCCAGACCGTGCCCTTTTCAGGACTCTTGTTTTGTGAATATCAGCTCCAGATCCTAGTGGTAGGTGGAATTGTTTTAGATCAAGATCAGGGAGGTGGCTGATCCTAGAAATTCTGAACTCCTGGCTTGGTTGCAGTTGTATCATTGATTTCCGCTGTGGAAATCTGGGCCTTATGTCAATCTACCACATCTGGAGAAAAGGAGGGAGTAGAGACTGAGAGAGTCATGCTCCTCCAAGGTGCAATGTAATTAACTTCTTTTGCACAGACAACATCTGACTTCCTGAAGCAGAATGAACACTAAAGTAGGAAGTGTTCAGTGTGTGGGAGTGCGGGGCAAGGAGAGGTGAAGGGAAGAGATTAGCAGCCTGGGCAGCACTCTGGGGGGTTGTTTGAGCTTGGGGATGTTTGAAGTGCACAAATATTGCAGAAGGCAAATAGCTGATTGGAATGGGCTTAAGATTCACCGTAGTAGTGTAGTGTGCTGAGACTGTAACAGTAATGATTGTTATGCGCATGTAGCACTTACTGGGTGCCAGGCACTGTTGAAGTGCTTTCCATGTCCCCTGTTGAACCATATGAAATTGCTGATATTTGACAATTTTTGACCTATAAAACAGTGATTTCATATGGTTCAACTTACTGTTGACTCATTTGATGCTCACAACAATCCTATGAGATGGATATCCCTACATCCATATTTTACAGACGATGAAACAGGCATAGAGAGGGTAGTGATTTGCTGGAGGTCCTACAGCTGGTAAGAGGCAGAGCTGGGATTTTCATATCCAGACAGTCTGATCCAAAGTCCATGCTCTTCACTGTCTCACTCTGATGCCTCTCTAGAAGTACCCCTGTTTCACAGGTCTTTGTGTATGTTAGCAGATATTTGCTGTGGCACCATAGTGATCTAATTATAAATGCATTCTGGTTATGTTTCTTTTTGAAATACATTTGTCCGTTCTTGGTGTTTTTCTCTGAGGTCTTAGTTTAGTTGAAAAGAGGATTAGGAATCTGAGTTTTGTTTGTCCCTTTGCCTGTGTTGTGTAACCTCAGGCAAAGGAGTAAACCTTGACATGTTCATTCTTGTACCTTTTGGATTTTAAAAAATGTATTAAAAATGCAAGAAAAGAGCATTGCAGAACTTAGTTCTTGAGTGACTACTGACTGCTGTCCTACTCTTTGTAACTAGTGGACTACCTAATTTGCAACAGTTTAATTTTATTATCATTTGTATTATTTTGTTAGGACTGCCATAACAAAATATCATGGTAATTTAAACATCAGAAATTTATTTTCTCCTAGTTTTGGGGGTTAGAGGTCTGAAATCAAAGTGTCAGCAGGGTTTTCTCTTTTGAGGCCTCTCTCCTTGGCTTGTAAGTCACTGTCTTCTTCCTGTGTCTTCATGTTCTTCCCTCTGAACCTGTCTGTGTCCTAATCTCTCCTTCTTGTAAGTACACTAGTCATACTGGATAAGGGTTCACCTGAATGACTTTATTTTACTGTAATTATTTCTTTAAAGGCCCTGTCTCCAAATACAGTCACATTCTGTGGTACTGGGAGTTAGGACTTCAACACATGCGTTGGGGTGGGGTGGCAGAAACAATGTTACTATCATTAAAAAAATTTCATCAGTTTATCTTATATATTTGTCATAACCCATCAAATTCTGT
>CAUYSK010009443.1:0-28245 GCA_963575035.1 Avahi laniger
GATTTATGAACATTGAGCTACAGCCGAGAGTGCTGTAACCCATGCCTGAACAAAGTTTTCTAACTTACGGACTTTTTCTGTGAAGCATGTCACAGCCTTCTTGCACTTGGGGACACTAGACAGCACTTTATGCTTGGGGGGGCCATTTTAAACAGCAAAATCACCAACAAAAAGCACAGAGGTGTGAAAAACATGGCACTAAATAAGCCATGAAAAGGACACTTGTTTACAGTGTGAGCGCTAGAACAAGAAGGCAGAGGGCCGTCTGGTTCAGCCTTCGCTGGGAAAGTGCACATCAGGTGACTCAAATTTTTTGCTGCTCTGCACAGATTCCTAAATGAGCATGAAAGTATCACAGGCATTGGTTTTGGGGTTACAGATAAATTTTAGCAAGTATATGAATCCACAAATATGAAATCTATGAATAATGAGCATCATGATATTATTCTACTGACGGGCTGTATCATGATTAACTGAATTGGAAATGGCTCACCTTAGAAGTATACACAGACGTACTTCTACTGTACTTTTACTGTGGTGTTTGTGGAACCTTTATAATTCCTCCTCACTCCCCACCCCAAACAAACCAAATCCTCAAAGCGGCACTGCTGTGGAGTAGCTCGGCAGCATGGGGTTGGCAAGAAACAGTCCTCTGTGTCTCAGTAGGGAACAATGGTACTAGTAATAATGCTACCTTACGTTTATGAGGGGCTTCGGCATTTGTGAACTTCTTTGATGTGCTCTGACTTTCCCAGAAAAAGACACAAATGTGAATTGATGTTAATCCTACCTGACCTTATCTGAACTTTCAGGCGTTTTGTCCTTCACAGAAGCCCAGAAAGTCCTCCATCCTTTCTTTGACCAGTGCCTGCTTGGTGGGAATAGACACCCCATTGCAGAACATAGCACCCCTCATGTGGCCCATGAAAGCCTGACAATATCCACCCACATTTTCCCCATGGAAGATGAAGCGGCACATGGTATAGTGGAAAGAGTGTAGCTTTTGCAGTCAGAGGAACTGATTTTGATTTCCTGGCTCCACTCCTTCCTCAGCAGTGCAACTCTGGGCAAATTATAGAACTTCTCTGGGCTTGCATTTTCTCACTGATAAAATGGGGATAATAGTGACCTAACTCATGTCTGTTGTGAAGATTTAATAAAATAATGTATTTAGCCACTTCTCTCATTATACGTCTGATAAGACCTCGGTTGACAAGGAGCTTATCGATGGAGCCTTAAAGTAAATCAATGAATAATCTTGACAGTGACCTTTGTTTCTCAGCAACCAGCAACTCTGCCTGGAGATGATCACTCAATAGCATCATTCTCAAATAACCAGTGTGTATTGGCTTTGGCATCAGTGAGTGTCTGAGCTAATGTCCCTATTTACCTTTATTCTTCCCAAGCTCATTTGTTTTTCCTGGTGTGAGAAATGCACATGTTCTAAAGTAAACATTAATGAAGCGTCTTTTAGATTTTTTCCTCACCTTGATTGGGGTGTTGACAAGCTTTGTGTATGTGTTAGCTGCTGAATAAAGTGGCGGAAGAGGCTTGCTGAATGTCACAGGTCAAATAAATGGGGTGTGGGAAGAGGCTAGAGCAACACTGGTGCCCATTTTATTTATGGAAAAAATGAAATACAAAGAAGTGACTTACGCAGAAGGATCCCAAAACTAGGTAAGGCATTCCCAAGCTTTTGAATTACTGGGGTGAAGAAATAGAAAGATTCTCTTTCTTCTGATAATTTTGCAATTAAATGAGAATATGTGGGTCCTTTATAAAATGTTTGTTTTTTGAGATGCAGCTTACACCTAACAATGACACAATTTCCAGCATGTTTTTTTTTTTTTTTAAATTTTGGGCGAAGTTAGCAGGGAAAGCCTGACTGCCAAAGTGCTCTTGCAAGGTCGCTGTAAACCTCGCAATGGCAGGGATGATGGGGTCAGCAGTCTGAATGCTAAACTCCAGGTCCAAGTGGCTATTTCTTTTTGAACTTTGATAGCTGGTATCTGCCTGAGAGAGAACAATATTTCTGTGTTGGCTTGGCCTTTGAGATTGCCCTGAGACCAGTGATCTCTGGACCCTGATGTGAGCTCTTGACTTAACCTCTTGACTAAGTAGAGGGATGCCTTCGTGTGTAACGTGTTTGGACTTTTCCCCATTCTTGTGTGAATGTCCAGTTATATTTCTGATGACTCATAGGTGTGAGTTGATTGACACACAGTCATCCTTATGCATAGGACAGAGTCACAAAACTGACTGTGCAGTGCCCAGCCATCCTGCTGGTTTTCATCTTTGTCTGTAAAACTCATTTGAATGGCCAGTTGCTCATTGTTATGCAGGTCATAGAACAAAGACAACAAAATCCGTCTGATGTGCCTTCTAGGAGCTTGCAGTCTAAGACAGATACAGGGATAGGGATAGTCGGTTTATTTTCATGAAGCTGTTTTGTGTGTGTGTGTGTGTGTGTGTGTGTGTGTGTGTGTGTGTGTGTGTAGCATACCAATACTGATGTCATGGCTTCAACAGGAAGACTTAAACAGGGAATTCTTGTATTGAGCCCAGAACACTTTTGAATAGCCTTAAGGACCCTCTTAAAGGTTAATACTTGCCTCGGCCAAGGTAAATGAGTATCCTGTTTCCTTCTGTTACTTGCGGTGAGTATCTGCAAGTAAGCAAACAATCTGGTTGTGAGCAGTCTAGTAGTGAGATGGAACTTAGACATTGAAATTCTAATAAATTTGTTTTATTCCAACTTTACAGAATTGTAAAGTTGGAGGAGATAGAGAAGCTGCAGGTAAGTTTTGGTCCCTGCCATGATGCTTCTCTGGTTACTAGGGAGATGAAGCTCAGGTGCTAGCTGAGAAAAATTCTTTGATCATGAATTGAATTTTGGCATAATGTGGTATAAGCCTCAATAATGAAGGAGTGAGCCTGTTTGAGGTAATCCTAGTAGGCCTTGAGCTGTAAGACAGCATTTCTAGAATTTGGCACAGTTGCCTGACACAGTGAATTCTGAATATAGCTTAGCTGGATTGAAGCCAGAGTAGTCAGGGAGCAAGGGTAAGACACAAGAGCAGAGAACCCTGAAGACAGTGAATAAAGCAGAAGTGTTAACTTATAAGGTTCCCAGCTTTAGGCTTAGGAGAGGAGTTGCTGAGGTCAGGTAGAGAAGTACCTTATTCATGCAGGGAGCCAGAAACAGAGGGGGGGACCTGCTGGGGCTATTGTGGAGTGGAAGGGCCTGAGGCTCCAGGGCCAGCCAGGGAGCTGACTTGAATGCCAGGGGGGCCAGAGGGAAACTGGCACAGCTGTAAGCCTCCTGCAGAGGCTGGGCAGAGGAAGGAAGCGGTTGTGGAGATGAATATTCCAGAAGCAACACCAGCCAAGCTAGGCTGTGACTAGTCTTTAGTTAAGTTAGAGCAAGAAATGTCTCTTATGTAAATGTGTCTACTTCATGCATTTCAAAAATTCCTCCTCCTTCCTCCTCTCAGTTTTCTTGTAAAAGTTTCTTTGAAAAAACATCAACTTGGTCTCGGCTAGACCACCAGGGGGAAAAAAAAAAGATTTACCTAAACCCAGGAGGGAGGGAGGCAGATACCAGGTTCAAGACACCGGGGTGGAGAGGCCCAGACGAGCTCAGGGGAGCCAGGGCCACGCTCCCCCTTTTGAGACTGGCAGAAAGGCTCACAGATTCTCCAAGTTTCACATTTGTCTTTAGAATTCATTTCTTCTCCCATAAACATCCTCAGACAGTTGACACAAGGAAGTGAGAGAACAGATGAGGGAGTGGCCAGAGATGTGCCTGTCAGTGGGTATATTAGTTTTCTGTCACTATGTGTGTTAATCAGTTTGGGCTGCTGTAACAAAATACCACAAACTGGGTAGCTTAAGGAATGGAAATTTATTTCTCACAGTTCTGGAGGCTGGGAAGTCTGAGATCAGGGTGCCGGCATGGTGGGGTTCTGGTGAAGGTTCTCTTCCTGGCTTGGAGACGGCTGCCTTCTTGCTGTGTCCTCACATGGTACAGAGAGAGAGGGAGAGGGAGGGATGTAGGGTGAGAGAAAGAGAGAAAGCTTTCTGGTTTCTTCATATGAGGGCACTAATCCCATCATGAGAGCTCCAGCCCTCATGACCTCATCGAAACCTAATTGTCTCTCCAGGGCTCCGTCTCCAAATACCATCACATTGCTGGTAGGGCTTTGCCATATGAATTCAACAATTCAGTCCATAGCTCTAGATAACAACTTACCATAGTGGCTTAAAACAACATTTATGATCTCACATTTTCCGTGGACGCTGCCTAGCTGGGTCCGTGCTTAGGAGCTCATCAACATGCAGTCACATATCAGCTGGGCCTGCAGTTTTGTTTGAGGCCGGAGGTCCTCTTGCAGGCTCATGCGGTTGTAGGCAGAATTCTGTTTTTTGCATCTGTAGAACTAATAAGGGCTTGCGTCTTCCAGGTAAGCAGGAGGAAAATCTTTCTGATTTCTGGATCTTCTTTTTAAGGGATAACCTGATTAGGTCAGACCCACTCAAGATAATCTCCCCTTTGATTCACTCAGAGTCAACTGAGTTGGGACCTTAATACATCTGCAAAATTGCCTTCATAGTCACGTAAGGTGGCACTCACAGGAGCACCAGCTACCATGTTCGTGTGTTGCACAGGCCACACTCAGGGAAAGGGGTGATCCAGGGCCTGCACTGCAGGGAGCAGGAATCTTCGGGGTCACCTTAGACTTCAGCCCCCTACAGTGGGCAGAAGAGAGTGTGGGGCCAGTGTTTGTCTGTTCTTTCCATAGAAGCAGAGGGATTTAGCAGACTGTAATTCAGAGGAGGGTGCCTTTTGGAAAGCACGATGATAAATATTCTTTTAGGTATTTGTGGCTGGTGGCCTCAAGTCATGAGAGACCAGAAACTGCAACTAAATACAGTCTAAAGGTAAAGCTTAACTGTAGCAGCTCAGGGTGGAAATTTGGATTTACAAAGGAAAAAGTGTTATTGAGAGGGCAATTGTTCAGAGATATTTCAGAGCCCACCCTGGTGAGGAGGGGTGAAGAAAGAAGGCTCATTTCCAGGGTTTGGGAATCTGTTGCATGCAGAGCTCCCCACCAGAGCTGCTTGTGAAAACAAACCCTGTCCATTCACCTGCAGGTAGCTATACTTGTTGGAGAAAGGCTTAGTTCTTGTAAGTCCTACTTGCTCCCAACACAAGGGGAAAAATTACAGCGGAGATTTTTGTCTATGTAACATTTAAAGTGTCAGAGGAAAAAAAATCTGTGATTTGGGATATTATTGCCCTGCACAGTGGTCTTTTAAGTTTCAGTCTGTCAATGGGTTATTTTTTAAAACAGACACGAAATATAGAATATCCATTTTCAGGGTAGAAAATATTATCTCTAGTCAGTTGTCCTTATTGTTCTTAGTTCCCTGAGGAATATTTAAACCAGATCCCACCTAATTCGATTAAATGGAGTCTGTTTTTTAAAAACAAATGCTATTTTCTCCCCATTATAAACTATAGGTTTTCATTGTAGAAAATATACATAAGAATTTTAAAAAATACCTGTTACACTGTGCAGAAGTATATGTGTGTCTCTTTTTGTTTTTAGATATGGAACGCTTCACAAATTTGTACGTCATCTTTGGGCTGGGGCCATGTGAATCTTCTCTGTATTGTTCCAATTTTAGTGTATGTGCTGCTGAAGTGAGCACTATATCTCTCTTTATATCTGTTTATGCATTTCTACATTCTGTCATATATAGATAATTTTCTGCTTTATAATTAAAAGTTATAAATTACAAATTAGATTATAAATTATAAATTTGTAAAAAATATATAAATGCATTGCCATATGTGAATATATAGCAAAATGTATATAAATATATAAAGACAATTATAAATTAGAGAATTCAGTTTTTGCAGTATATTTTTTATTTAGAGATATATTGTAGACATTTTTATATATTAACAAATAGCTTTCTACAATGGCAGTTTTAACAGCCACTTAGATGTACTTTAATTTATTTCAACACTCTTATATGGGCTACTTTAAATTTCACATAGATCGGTGGATAGCGATGCTGGGTTATCCACCACTGATGAGTAAACTAAGCTGTTCTTCGTGGTTGCGATCCTGTTGTCTTCACCCAGTGCACTGATAATTATTAAAGAATATTGGTATGGCGCTTGCTGCCTGCAAAGGCAAAACTTGTGCTTCAGGTTTACTTTTTCCCTGGTTCCCAAGGCTGCATGCAGAGTTTTTAAATACCTCTTTTGTGAGCTAGAAGCCCTAATAAACAAACCACTTTGTTGAGACTGGGAGTATTAGCACTGGCACGATTTTCTAACTTTACTGCGCGTTGCAGACATCACGGGCAGCGAGGTGGTCCAGCTGCACCTTAGTTCTACACACAGACTCTGTGTACGGCTTTGTGAATTGCTGTTTTTCTTTCCCTTTCCCTTCTAAATGGGCTGCTAGTAGCAAAAATCTGTTTAAACAAAGGTGAGCAAAGGATCAGTTGAAAGCCCAAACTCGAAGAGTTTAGTTAGAGGTTTAACCTATTAGAAGCCTGAGCTTTGCAAATGTGAAGACTATTAGGATTCATGGAGAGTGGGGCACTTGGATATTGGGGGAGGTGGTTAGGCAGTGGCGACAATACAATTCCATCCAGAGACGGTCATCACGAGAAATTTTTTTACACAGTGCTGAATTTCATGTGAATAATGAAAACAGACCCATGGAAAGAACCCAAATTAACATCCCTTGTGAGCCAGCCGAGTCTACATTTTGAAAGCACTTGTCTGCCTTCAGGAAATATATGACGGCATTTGTGGTTGTCATCATGATGGGGAGGGGGCTGCTATTAGCATTTAGTGCCCAGGGGCCCCCGGAGTGAGCCGGACAATCCTGATCAGTGAAGAGCCATCTTACCTAAAATATCAACGTGTCTGGTGGAGCATCTCTAACCCCTGCGGAATTTTTGGTTTCTTCTGAGGAATGTGGCAGAAAACATGAGATTATGGCCCTGACTTTTTCTGGGGCTTCCTAGAAATCGTCTAGTTCCATTTCTCATAGAGGTTTTGTGTAGCTGAGGATAGAAGGATATCGGTCCATGGCGAGGGATTCGGGTCAGGGGAAGGGAGGTTAGTTAGCGCTTTTTAAGTCTGATATTTCTCTCTCCGTCTCTGCTTGGCCTGTACAGGTTGAGTCATTTTTTCTGATAAAAGCCTGTCTGGTTGTTTGTCTCAAAGACCAGCTGTTGAAAGGGTGGAAATTATCCAGTACTGCCCAGCTGTGAGCTCAGCCATCCTCAGGGGAACAAATTCTTTGCCAAAAGAGTCTCCAAAAAGGCCAGAGAGGGGGAGTTGCAGGGAACACTGACTCAGGCTTAAGATTTGTTTTCAGGCTCTTTTATTCCCCTAGGTGTGAGTGGAAGCAGGGGCCACCTACATCACAGCTGGTCTCAGAATGTCAGAGCTGCAGGGGGTCTGGAGGACCATCTGGTCCCGTTCTTTTTATATTTTATATTCTGAGAAAAGAGACCCAGAGAGTTCAGTGACTTGCCCGAGGTCACAGAATCAGGTAGTGAGCTGAGCTGAGTCTAAAACCTAAGCCTTTTGATTCCAAAGCATTCTTTTTACTATACCAGCAGCCACCCCTTTGACTTCTTATACTATTTATTAATAAAGTTTTGCTGACTTACTTTCTAAAATATTCCCCCACCCCCACCCCCCACCAGAGCATTGCATCATTATTACGGGCAAATTTTATATACTTTCTGAGACCATTAGCTTTGCGGGTAACAGAAAAGAATCTTTTATGACCAGAAGGCAAATGCTTCCTACTCATGATGCAGTAAGCAGCTACCCACCATTGTTCTATCATGAAAAAAAATTCAGAAGCATTGTTCTATTTTCTTTTGGGGAAAAAATGCTCAATTTAGCTGTTTGGTAACAAGTTTTAACATATGGTTGATGCATGTGTTTTGCAGTGGCACTCCGCAGAATCTCTCTGTTTGCTTGTTCTCATAACAACCTGCTGAGATCACTAGATTCCATTTATGGTCTTTCTTAGAAAGAGAATATTATGGCCTCTTTTTTTCTCCTTCCTTAAACATTCTTCAACTCTATCAAGGTCTGACCGAGAGGAATGGCAGGACTGTAGCTAGATGACAGGAAAGGTCTGCCCGAGGGCAAGAGCGCTTACAGGCATACCTGTAGCAGTACCTGGACCCCACTTCCAGAGAAAGATTAGAGAACTTGAAAATGTCCATCTGTTGGAAAATATCTGGCTGGCTACTGCTTAGGGTCAGGATAAAGAATGTTTGAGCATATCCAGGATGTTTTCTCAACAAAATTGCTCTAGTTTGCTTCCTTTCTGTTGGTGCCCTGTATGGACTCTCAGTTGCCCAGTGGGTAATGATTTCATTCTTCATACTGGTTTACTTTGGGTCTTCTGCGCCTTTTTTGTCAGCAATGTCACCACAGCAGAACTTGGTAATTCAGTCTAGCTCTAACTGTAACAGTTCCTTCATAAAAGTTTCAGTGAAAGGTTTGCATAAAAATTATAATTGCTAGTTAAAACAAAAGGGCACTGAAGAAACGTAGGGATATGATCAAAGTGTTGTTGATAATCTATGGAGGAATCACAGGGAATAAGAGAGATGCTTTGAGGCTGGAGATATGGACCTGGTTTTCAGAATGGGAAAAGGAAGATTTATCAGTTAGGAATTGATGAACTGAACATTGAACCCCTTGGTAAGCAAATGGGCAAACTAGAATCCATTATGAGTTCACTAAGAAAAAATGGTATTCATTGAGCCTCATCATTTTGTATGGTGTTGATAGACTGATAGATCAGAGAAAAGCTTAATAATTTGTCACAATTTTAGCAAAGCATGTAATACAAACAACAATAAAATAGCTAACATTTAAGTAAGTTCTTATTATGTGAAAGGGATGATTCTAAGTGAACAGACAAATATCAAATTCTGCTTTTTGGGGGTCATGGTAGTGGTTTAATGTATCCTAACTTCAGCTTCTTCATTTAAAATGACGAAGCTTGTCTTTCCCATCTCTCTTAGTCTAGAAATGCGACTGGAGTTAATGGCTTGCCGACAGACTAGCAGTATGGAGTAACAGAGAGCCAACAGGTGGCTCTTCACTTCCAGCTACTTCAAGATACTCTGTTCAGTGCCGGCTGTTAAGCTCTTGGGTTCTAGTAGCATTTGGGGATCAAAGGGGGTTCATCGCCTTAGGTGGTTGAGTTTCATGAGAGGAAGGAACACGCAGGAGCAGACAGCTGACGGCTGCTGTGATCCCAGTAACTGCCATCGCTACCTGCCTAGCCAAGGTAGAGGTAAGAAGGAACCATGTGGATGACTTATGAATTAATTTTTCAAGTTCATTGCCCACACATGGCTTTCTCAGCCAATTTTCACTTACCACAGCACCATGTTATATCTGGATTAAACTATTGATGAATTCCTTTTGTCTTCACTACAATTTTGAAAGACAGATTGTATTTCTAATTTTCAAATGGAGTCGACAGCATGAGTGATTTGACCAAGGTTACTACTAGGAATTACATAGCTGATTTAGAGTATATGTCTTCTGACTCACAAGTCCAGTACATAAAACACTGCCTCCAATGGCTATGATCCCCTGGTATGTTTCAACATGCCTGGTTCCAGAGAGGTGGGGCATACACGTGAGGTCCGACAGAGCAAGAGCCAAATTGGCTAGAAGCCAGCCCCTGCCTGGGTCTTCCGGCTTGATGACCTCTGGGATTCCTGTTACTCTTATCTGGGGGTGAAGGGGCACTTCTTGAGGTGAGTCACTCCTTGTGCATTTAAACAGGACAGATAGTGCTTTGTGCTTCTGAAGCACTTCCCCCTGTCCCCAGTGTGGCCCTCTAGGGATGAGATTATCTCAGTAATGTTTATGACATATTTGGCTCATAAATAAATTATAGGTTTCTAGGAAGCATGCAGGCCATTTGTTTTTTTCTTGCAAACTTCATGACTCCTTTAGTTTTTCATACCTGACATCTTTGGCATTGGATCTTGACGGAGAGGCAGAATTGTTCTGTTGCAAAATGCATGCCCTATTCAGAGAATTCTATGGGATTAGCCTGTGCAATCCTCTTCAGTCACCTGCTTGGTGATTCTTATGTCTGGTCACTGCTTCTCTTGGTACAGAGGCTGTGGTGTAAAGAGTTCATTCCTCAACTCTTTGATTTCATGTACCACTTTCGACATCAATTTCTTCAAATTAGAAGGACTAGGTCGACCCAGACAATGTCCAATGTTTCTTCAACCTTCACTAGTCTATGATTTGGAGCCTGCTGTCATAATCCAAAGTTTTTCTGGAGTGGCAAAATACTAGATTTTGTTCTTTTAGAGTAGGACCCAAGAGAATAGGAACAATGAGTATCTTAGCTTGTGCCTTCACTGAAGGATATGAGGAAGTGCCCTGGGTATTCCCTAGCAGGGGAAAGACCGAAATGTTGATAATGGAAAGTGTGTGCTGGTGGAGAGGGAATGGGGCTGCTTTCTGTTTAAGAGAGTGGAAGGAACCAGAGAGAAGATGCTTATGACTACAGAGAGGGTAGGAGATCCAATAAGATCATCCTGACCAAAACACCCTCCAAATTTATTTATATAGTGAGAATGCAAAAGGGTTGAAAACTACAAATTGAAAGATAAAAGATAGAAGGAGAGGTATCACCAAGGTATAAAACACCAATCAGGAAGAGACTGTAGAGGTTTAACTGGATGAGTAAGAAATTTAAATCTGTTTTAACTCTAACTATGAGGAGTTTGGACTTAGATTGAGTTATGTGGGAGGCTCTTAAGTGTGGGAGGGTTAAAAGCAGATGCTTTCTTGGCCTTGCATGTAGGATAGACCAGGTAGAAAGTTCTGCCTGGGCTCCTGTCCAAGGGTGTGGAGTTCCAGTGTGGAAGTTGAGTCTGAACTTGGGGATAAAAGTGGAAAAGGGGAGAGGGAAGAACTGGTCGTCCAGATGGCTGCTGCTCTCCGCACCCTGGGTCTGCGTAGCTCCCCACTGTTGATGGAGAGAACAGAATCACAGGTTTTGTGCTACATCAGCCTTGAGTGGTTGACTCCATCGTGATTTTGTCACGTTTTCAAAAAGACGGGCTTTCAAAGACTCGGTGGATGGTTTGAGTTTCTCGAAACAAATCAAAGAGAACTCCTCCATCTGATAGGGATATTTCTGGAACAGCTCTACCAGCTCTAAAAGGATCCTAAGAATTTTCTTGATTAATATGAGGAAATTGCCCTGCTCTCAGGCCCAGGTTAAAATTCACAGCGTTATTTTTTTTTTAACGATTAGGAATCTGAGCTCTGAGTTCTTTGTGTTAGTGGATTGGAGGCAGCAGGGACTGTAATCAAAGTACATGGGAAGGAGAGTGGAAAACAGAGGTCCTGCTCTACTCCACACTGCTCCACAAGCTCCACCCTTGGGATAATTCTTAATCTTGTGACAAGCAGACACAGTAATGGCATGGAAGTATTCTGTCATATGTAAAACACTGTGTGTTGAACATGGAAGGTGATATTATTATATTTTCTTATTATTATTTTGATTCCTATGAATATACATTGGATACCCTTGGGCCATGGAAAGAGAGACTCTACCAGGCTAGAGGGCAGTTTGTTCAGAGAGATCTAGGAAGTGCATTTTGGGAGCATTTGCAGTTATATATGTAAACAAGCCTGGAAGTAGACAGATTGAATTTTTTTGTGCTTGCTAACTCTAAGTCTCTCAGCTCTCCTCTGCCAGCAGGAGCCACCTCTGAGGTATTTCTTCTGTAATCTCATTAACTGATTTATTTGTATTATGAGTAGACATTCTTAAAATGAAACAATGGATTTTTTTCACATCACATTCTAAGAAGAGCTGCTATAGGCCATTTGGAATTGGATTGTATTTTGAGAAAGTGTATCATTACTTGTTTTAATGATGAAAATTATGTTTAAAATGAATTAGTATTGGTGCATGAACCTTGAAGCAAATATTATATGTAAAAATTCATGTTTACATAATAAGTAAATTAGGGGTGACTTTTAAAAATAGACTTTATTTTTTAGAGCAGTTTGCGATTCACAGCAAAATTGAACAGCAGGTACAAAGATTTTCCGTATAACCACTGCCCTACACATTCATAGCCTCCATTATCAACATCTCCCATCGGAGGAGTCTTTTGGTTACAGCTGATGACCCTGCACTGACACAGCATTACCAATCAAAGGCCATAGCTTACATTAGGGTTCACTCTGGGTGTTGGACCTTCTGCAGGTTTGGACAAATGTATAGTGACATGCATCCACCATTGCAGTATCATACAGAGTAGTTTCACTGCCTTAAAAATCCTCTGTGCTCCACCTGTTCCTCTCTCCTTCCCGCAGGGCGACTCTTTTTACAAAAAATCAAATACACCCCACCACTGGATTTATAATAGGGTTCCTTTAAATAGCATCCCTTAATGCCTTTATAATTTGATTAATCTGTTTCACTTCTTTTATTAAAAAAGGTACATCTGGATACTACCAAAGTATATTCGTTTTGTCATATGACCCTTTAAAAACAATTTGTTACTACTTGTGAAATTTCAGTAAATTAAATATTGCTTCAAAACAAAACCCCCAAAACAACTTCCCAAACCCCCAAACTTCTGGTGTAATAAAAACAGATCCAAGGCTCAGCCCCAACTTTTTTTTATTTAGAAAATATGTAATATACCGAAATTTTTGTGCCAGAAAAGAATTGGGTACCCTTGAAATTTCACTATAATCGAGTTTGACTTATGAGCCATTTTTTTTTTTCTTGTGGCTTTGACAAGGTCACCTTTTTCCTCCCGGTTGGCATCTGGCCCTTTTCTGTGTGTGGTGTGCAGGGTCCTTGTGTAAGAGCCACTCAGGCCTAAGGTGCTCTGTATTTGAAGGCAGCTCCCTAGGGAGCAGGCCCAGGACAGAGGGCACCCAGTGGATGTCCAGAGCCCAGGGCAGCTCCTCCCTTCCTGAGCAATACAGCAGACTGTGTGTTTGCTGGAGGGAAGCCTTGGTTTCTGAAGGGAATCTGAGGTGTGTCCTCTAAATTATTTCATGTGGGGGTTGTCAGTTTGCCCCCACCACACACCCTACTTCTGTGGCTCCAGTCTTTGGGGCATCCTGTGCTCTAGGCAAGGTTCCTGGCTATGAGTGTTAAGTACAAAGACTTCTTCCTCTGCCTGCCTGAGAGGGATCCTTTCAGCCAGAGGCAGCAAAGGCGTCGGTTCCCAGCGGGCAGGACTGGAGAAAAGGCTGTTTGGCTGATGCTTGCTGCCAGCGGTAGGTTCTGCTTTCTGAGCCCCATTACCTGCTGGGCCACCACTTCACTGCCCCTGGGCAGGGGTTACAGTGGCAAATCTAAACAAACCCATGAAGCAGAACAGAGTGTTTTCCCTCCTCCTTTTTCCAAGTTGAAAAGCTTTTGTAGCCCTATTTTACATTGCCTGCAACATTTTAGAAAATGATAGGGTATTATAGCTGGATAGGTTGTTAGCAATGACCTATAAATATTCGTGTGTTATTACTACTTTCTCTGCTGGCAGTGTTTAACTCGGGGGGCCCAGGGAATCCCCCTCCCATCTGTGGACAGAATTCAGGGGCGAGTGGGCCTCCCGAAATCACCGGCTGTGTTTGCGTGTATGTGGTTTTGGGCATTGCTTGAGCAGGATGGTCCAGAGCATTCATTAGATCCCCCAAAGGGCCCAATGAATCAAAAAAAGTG
The DNA here is from genome assembly GCA_963575035.1 of Avahi laniger. Lineage (NCBI taxonomy): Eukaryota > Metazoa > Chordata > Mammalia > Primates > Indriidae > Avahi > Avahi laniger. Next base: position 13,800 of record CAUYSK010009443.1, read on the forward strand.
TGACAAACTACTGTCGAAATCTAAAGTGTACTCCATCACCCCCAGCACACACACACACACACACACACACACACACACACGAGTTGGAGTAACCGCCAGTGAAGTGCAGGGCTGGAACTAGGACCTGGGTCCTTACCAGGTCTAGTCCCACAGTCTTCTGTTGACCTGTGCACAAAAGGGGCCCTTTTGACCAACGAGGGGATGGCAAACTGTTTTAGCCCGTGCTCTATGAGCACTTTGGACGATGGGGCATAGGATATACTTTCGGAATAACCCATTTCCCACCTCAGGACAGTCCTCTCTTTGCAAGACATGCCTTTGGACCATCCTAGCACCTAATCCTATCAACATCATCGTCAATGATCACCATCATCATGGTTTTAGACTTGTTAGAACCTCTCTGTGCAGTTGGATTGTGAGGCTCAAATACCTCTTTCCTAGGAGAAACAATGTGGGAAAAGTTCAGTCAATTTGAAATAAGAAGACCCTAGTTCAAAGTCTCTCAGTAGGTGACAGAGATCTTGGACAATGTGTTTAAAGCCATCATCACAGGATTTTTGTGAGCACTAAGTGAGGAAAAGGCTATGAAAAATACTTTGTAAGTTTATAAAGCTTGATTAAAATATTAGGCAGAATGGTATTATAAAATGTTATTATGCCATTGTCTTTGAAAGAATTAAGCCAAAATTCCCTAACCCTTGGGTTCACATGAGTAGTACTTTGCTAAACTGTCTGCAGGATCCAGAAAGGCTCCCTCTTGGAGGCTCACTTTGCTCCTATTTCTGGTTTTTGGCCTCCAGGACCGTATTCCCCTTTGTAATTGGCTGGCATGAATGATGGGCCCATTCTGGCCGGATCCTTGCACCAGCAGTGGGAGGTTGACCTGTCTGCTGTGCCCTGGAGCCCACAGCTGCCAAGAAGAGCCAGATGGAACTAATTTGCTGGGCTGAGTCATGGCATCTGGTTGGAACTGGTTGGGCATATCTTTTCCGTCAGAAGTGTCTCTCTGGATCTTCTGAGTGCTCTCCACTTTGTTAAGTTCCTAGGTGTGGGGGTGGGGGGTGGTTAGGCACAGTTAGGCTTCCGAAGAGGATCCTTTTCCAGAAGGAATGTTATGATATGCACTTGATAACAACTGTGAATTCTTCAAAACTGCCTATCATTAGGGCTAAATTGTTTGGTAACATGATAATTACTACATAACCCAAAGTAGAGGGAGTTCACGAAAGGTTAACAGAGCTAGAGAGTTTATTATTGGTTATCCAGGGGACGTTCATGAAAACATTCATTAGTGCTGCTCAGGAGAAAGAAAATGGAGTGTCAGCAGAGTAGGCCAACCTGGAAAACCTCCATGGGAAAGCACAGGCCATCAAAGAGAGCCTTGCCTAGGACAGAATGGGATTCTAGAGCTTCAGCGAGCCAGCACAGCTGGCCAGAGTTGACTTTGTAGTTCACAACAGAATTGTGTCTTGGAGATGCAGGGACTGTGAGCTTCACTCTTGCATTTGTATTTTACATTTTCTGTTATTTATTTCTGTTTTTGTTACCTTAATTTTGGTCTTGAAAGGAACTCTGTCAAATAGTTGCAGAATATCACCATCAGACAACCAGTGAATTTGTCCTTGGGGAGCTACTTAGGGAATTAGGTGCTGACTTCAGGTTATGGTATAATCAGGAAATCTGCTTCTAATCTTAGCCTTGCTGCTGTTCGACTCCTTGCTGCCAAGTATGGTGTGTGGAGCGGCAGCATCCTGGGAGCTGGTTAGAAGTGCAGAATCTTGGGCCCCACTTAGACCTGCGAATCATAATCAGAATCTCTATCTTAAAATCCCCAGGTAATTTCATATGCACATAAAAGTTTGAGAAGCCCTGGCCTGTGGTAAACTCTGGGAAGGCATGGGCTATTTCCATTTTCTTATTTATTATTTTCTAGGGACTTAACTGTAAAGTGGTGAGGGAGAGAGATGGCGAGTGGAAATGGACTTGACCTTCAGTGATGGAGAAAGCGGAGGGCGCCTAGAATCACAGGTGGGGTGGTGGTGCTAACATAGGTGCCTTTGACCTACTGAGCCTTCATCTCTGAGGGTGGGTCATAGAATTTGTATGTGTGTAAAAGTTCCCTTTATGTTAAAAAATGTTTATTACAATATAGCATGTAATAAAAAGAAGCCCTTAAATGTTCCTCAAGAGGAATTGGATTAATACAGTGAGATACAATTCAGATGTTTAAATCAGTGAAATAGAGCTACATGTATAAACATGAATAAATCTAAATTTTTTTGTAAAAGAAAGTTGCAGAAGGATGTATGAGGTATGGTACTATTTTAACAGAGTCATATATGTAATGGAAACATGCATATGTAGTAAAAGAAAAAAGACCTGGATGAGAATGATAAACACCAGGTTCTGGCTTGTGGTTGACTTTGAGAGGGATAAGGGAATGGATGGAAGGGATGGGAGCTTTAATGGTCCTTCAGGATTTATTTCTTAAAAAAAAAAGAAAGCAAAAAAAAAAAAAGCCAAAAAAAAAATAAGGTTGTAGCAGCAAATACATAAAAGATTTTTTTTTTAAAGGAATGACTACATAATCATTCATTTTATATATATATATATATATATATATAAAGGGCTGTCTGGAAAGTATCCAGCCATGCAACCGTTCTTATTATATTAACATGGCTGGATACTTTCCGACAGCCCTCGTATATGCTTTTTCTAAATGCTTAAAATATTTCATTATAAAATGACTAACACAAAACTCCCCTGGTAATTGTGATGCAGGCCATTGGCATGTGGGAATTATTGCCTTAGATATTCCTCAGGACCTTCCAGTTCTAAATGTGTTTGTACTCAGAGAACTGCCTCCGAACCCCACCCTCTCTTGTTCTCACAGGCAAGGATACCTCATAGGCAGTGTCCACGGCCGGCAGCTTCCCGGCATTCTGTCCTGATGAGATGTAGCCATGTCCCATGCTTGTGATGTCAATGAATCCCTGTTCTGACTCTTCAGGAACCTAGCCTGCAAGGGCCTCCTCTCTGTTGTCTGCTTCTCTCCTTTGTTAAAGGAGGCTTCCTGTCCTGCAACTATCCTAATCTCAGAGCTCCAGCTCTAGGGGCATCTCCCTACTTCCCCTTCTGCGTTCATTTTCATAGCTTCTTCATTGACACTTCCATTTCAGTGGTGGACTTAGGTGTCCATGTGAATCCCAGGAATTCTCATTGCCTACCCGCAAGCCTCCCTATTTGCAATCCGTTCTCTTATTGCTGTATCTGCTTTCTTAACTTCGTTTCTATACAACACGTGTCCCCAAGTTTAATCAATAAGAATGACACCTGTTGGTCTGTGACTCAAGGAACATTTAAGGAAGCAGAAGTGGTTCTAATAGCTGGTCCCAAAGTGGACTTTTAAATTTCATTTCATTATTATTATTGTTTCTGATAATAGCAACAATTCTAAACCAGGGGTGATTTTTTTTCCCCCCTAGGGACATTTGGCAGTGTCTGGAAACATTTTTGGTTTCACAGCTGGGGAAGTGCCACCGGCATCTAGTGGGTAGAGGCCAGGGATGCTGCTAAATATCCTGGAATGTACAGCACAGTCCCCTTACCCACCCACCCAACCCCTGCCCTTCACGAAGAATTATCCAGTCCAAAATATTAATAGTGCCAAGGCTGAGAAACCCTGTGCTCTGCAGATCCTCATACCGTGACTGCACCCCTATCAAGCAGGGAACGTAGATGGGCCTGCAGCTCCTTTAGAGTGGAACAGTGCACAACAAGGGATATATTAATAGGAATCCCAGAGAATATTCCTATGTCATGTCCATGGCATGGTGTGGGCTGGAAAGTTCATGGTATCAGAGATGGAGGACAGAAGAGATCAGGGAAAACCTAGAGAGGAAAACAGTTCAGGCAGTGGGGAGAATAGAGAGAAGTTGCCTCTAATGCCTTTGAACTTGGCACCCATACTATAGAAGTGCAGGATGGCTGAGTTAGAAATATTGCCAATGCAAAATGTGTAGGTCATCACAGTAATGACCCCCAGTGAATCACACCACCTCCCATCCACACTAATCGGCAAGATGATTCTGCTGTTCCTCTCATCAAGAGGTGGAGTCTGTTGTTCCACCCGTGAATCTGGGCTGGCCTTATCACTTGCCTTGACCAAAAGCATGTGGAGGGTATACTGTGTGACTTCTGAGGCCATTCAGCTTTGGATTTCTCCCGTGTGGAACGTTTCTGCCATTGTGTGAGGAAGCTCAGCCTGATTAGCCTCCTTGAGAAAGGCCCAGGCGTCCAGGGTCCCAGCCCCGCACAGCTGCAGCCAATCTTCCCCCACAATGCGGCCATGTGAGGGAGCCCAGGTCAGCTCACCAACCCCACCAACCCACTGAAGAGGGAGAAATAATAAATTGTGATAATTTTAAGCCACTGAACGTTGGGGTGTTTTGCTACACGGCACTAGATAACTGGATATTGTACATTAAGAGACTTCATATGATGAGACTGGATATTGTACATAAGAGATTTCACAGTGGATGATGTATTTGCCTTGGGATATGTGTGTAAATGTCAGATCATGATTTAGAGAAACTGAGTTCTTCCTCCTTTGTTTCTTGTAGCACTTCTCAGAACTTCTGGATGAGTTTTCCCAGAACGTCTTGGGTCAGCTCCTGAATGACCCTTTCCTCTCAGAGAAGAGCGTGTCGATGGAGGTGGAGCCGTCCCCTACGTCCCCAGCGCCTCTCATCCAGGCTGAGCACAGCTACTCCCTGTGCGAGGAGCCTCGGGCCCAGTCGCCTTTCACCCACGTCACCACCAGTGACAGCTTCAATGACGGTAAACTGAGAGCAGGGAAAACACTGGGGCCTTGTTACCTTTGACTCTGAGCTCCTTGAGAGTGTTGGATGTGTATCGTGTTACTGTCAGCACCCATTTTAGCCAAATACCGACAGTGTGTAAGGCCTTGTGCTTGGGCAGTGGGGAAATGCAACGAGGCACAGGACATACTTCTCCACACCAGACTGTCCCCTGGGGCCTTGCTATAACTGAGCGATAATCATTACTTTCTTTGACCCTGTGGCTTGGGCAGCGAAGCAGCCTATTGCAAGTCAGGCTGGCCTGCCTGGCTGATGATCCCCACCAGTCCAGTGAGTCCGTTGTTTCAAGAAGTCCTGTCATTTTTTCTGAGAAAAAGTTTTATGACCACTTTTCTCTACAGAGGCTTCTTTTTTTTTTTTTTGAGACAGTCTCGCTTTGATGACTGGGCTAGAGTGAGTGCCGTAGCATCAGCCTAGCTCACAGCAACCTCAAACTCCTGGGCTCAAGCAATCCTTCTGCTTCAGCCTCCCGAGTAGCTGGGACTACCGGCATGTGCCACCATGCCCAGCTAATTTTTTCTGTCTATATATATTTTTAGTTGTTGAGATCATTTCTTTCTATTTTTTAGTAGAGACGGAGTCTCGCTCTTGCTCAGGCTGGTCTTGAACTCCTGACCTTGAGCGATCCACCCACCTCGGCCTCCCAGAGTGCTAAGATTACAAGCGTGAGCCACCGTGCCTGGCCTACAGAAGCTTCTTGAGCATCCTCTTACTTAACCCACTTCCAGCATGTTCCATTGATCCTATATTCTGGGACCTTGGTGGACATCCCTAGATTCTCTTGCTGGTTACCCTTTCATGTCCATCGTCAATGCCGTGAGTATGGTATTGGTGGAGGTCTAATTTTTCTAGCCATAGAGACGTTAAGATGTTTTGACCATTATAGGCGGTTTCTGGGTTTTGGACAACCTGACTTGCGGTGTTCCTTCCGTACTTACCAGTGGGCTCCCAAGGCTCTGCACAGGGACAATTTGTAATTAAATAATCAAATTAATAGTTCGGGAACTAGTTTCTTCCGCACGTGTAAACAGACTCACGGTGTAAGTGGTTTGTTGTCGCAGCATCTTCACGCTAGTCTCATTGTTGATGTGGTTGCTTAGGCCAGCATCACTTTCATTTTAACTTTTTTAGTCGATTTTGTGAGTCTGTGTTTATCCTTTTGACTATGCCTCCAAAGCAAAAGTCCACTGCAAGACCAGGTGAGTCTGCAGTGAAGAGAGCAGTGATTACAGTGGAAAGGAAAATAGAAATAATTAAGCGTTTGGAGACAGGCCAGACACCATCATTTATTGGGAAAGCGTTAGACTTCAGTCGTTCAGCTATCAGAACAAATTACAAAGGATAAGTGAGAATAATGGAACATGTGAAAGGCAGTCCTCCAGTGAAAGCATCAGTTATTACTAAGCAGTGTAGTGGATTAATTATTGAAATGCAAAGGTTATTATTGCTTTGGTTAGAAGATCAGAGTAAGCGTAGCATTGCTATCAGCCTAGTGTCCATGCAGCATTAGGCGAGTGTTAACCTTCAATATTCTTTTTTGAAATTTCTGTCTCATAGCTAAACTTTTTATGATATTCTTTTTTGAAATTTCTATCTCATAGCTAAACTTTTTATATGAGTTTTTATGTTCTGTTTGAATTAAAAGAAAGAGCACAATAGTTTCTGTAACTTATTATTACAGTATATAGGTATTATTATTAATATTACAGTATTACACTATATTATTATTACCACATATAAGCCATTATAGTCTTATTATTATTATCATATGTGTGCTGTTTATCAGTGATCTGAGTTACATACAAATCCAACCTAAAGACATTCTCAGGAATGTATCTTAACCTGTAACCCGGGGACCACCTGTCCACCAATTAAAAGCTATATTTTAATTGGTAAAAGCTATATTTGCCAAACTCTCCAAGGTATATTTACTTTTTAAATTTAATTTTCTATGTTATATTTTCCTAGAGGAATAACCAGCTATTTTAGTACTTTCAGTAAGTTTTAAAACTCTATTGTCTATTCCTAGTCCAGCACATGCCTTTTTCTTAGGAGGATGACCTGGAGGAGTCCAAGTGCTCTGTCAAAGCACATAATGACCCTGATGGAGAAGGATGGTTTTTCTTTAGACAATGAGTAAATATGCAGCATTTAAAAATAGCTGTCTGCATTAAATTTAATATTCTTTATCTCTTACATTGTGATAATAGCCTAAACAAAACTGGGAGTCCTGTGTCTAGTGATGGATAGGGAGTGAATATTTCATTGTACCCGGGAAAACCAATGACTCACATCTCCCTGTCCAATTTTATTTAGATTAAATACAATTCTTCTGCAGTTGCTTCTAAGCCTGAAAAAAAGTGATAAAACACACAGTTAAGCAGAAGCTCGTTCCTAGTTTATTAGGATTTTCCTCTTTTTTTTCCTCCCGCTTCCTCCTTCTTCTCCCTTTCCTTACCCTCCCCCAAACTTTCCCTCCCCTCTGCCACTGCCCTACCTGACTCCCAGGGCAATTACAATAGGGCATGTAGGTGTACTTTTTTTTTTTTTTTTTGTAATAAAGACAAGGTCTCACTCTGTTGCCCAGGCTGGCGTGCAGTGGCCAATCCTACCTCACTGCAACCTCAGACTCCTGGGTTTAAGCAATCCTCCTGCCTCAACCTCCCAAGTAGCTAGGACCATAGGCAAGCACCACCACACCTGGCTAATTTTTAAAAATTTTTTGTACAGATGAGGTCTCACTATGTTGCCCAGGCTGGGCTTGAACTCCCAGTCTCAAGCGATCCTCCCACCTCAGCCTCCCAAAGTGTTAGGATTATAGGTGTGAGCCACTGTGTCTGGCCAGCCACTGTGTCATAGCCTATCATTCCTTCAAGGACCTCAGATAGACTGTGGACTCTTAAGACTGTATACAAAAATTTGGGCCATCTACATTTGTTGATTTTTTCTGGTGAGAGCCATTTTAACTTTTTTTAGGTTCTTAGAAAAGTCTGTGCCCAAAAAGGTTAATAAATACTGGTCTAAGATTACGTAGGAATCATCTGTTTCAGGACTGACTTTGAGTGTAGACTTCTCTGAAACACTAGAGCTAAAGAACTTCATGTGGTTGAGAAACTGCAGGAGCCACCCCTAGAAATGTGAGCTGAGCCTTCAAAACCACCAGAAAGACAACCTATATCCAGCTCAGACATTTCTCCCCATGATTAAGGCTGTTAACCAGATGCTAAGCAGGGTTTTCGCTCTTCTACCAAAAAAAAAAAAAAAAAAAGAAAGAAAGAAAAAAAAATGTAAGGAGGTTAAAAGAGATAAGCAGAAGCATGCAAGTACATGTTTGTGGATATTTTTATGCTTTGAGAAATAAAAGCTTATATTTGAATGACCAAGTCTTACACCTCATCACATGGAGGTTATCTTTATGAGTACTATATTTTAGTCATGTTCCTTTTTAATTAAATTGGGATGCTAGGTGTATGCATTTTCTTTGTTCTTTAATTTCAGTGTGCTTCCTAAATAAGAAACTTCATGGTGCTTGAGTAGGCCTGTTAAGAGAGGCCTAGACATGGCCTCTATCCTCCAAGAGGACACAAGAACAATGCTTAAAAATAATGTAAACTATTAATAGGCCTTAGCATAAAATATACTAATACAGAAGCAGTCTAATACCTCATGTACACCAAGCACAAGTCAAGATAACTTTATTTAGGATGGAATAAGGGACTGTAACTAGGGCCGTTCTAGGTCTGCAGAGGGTGGGCCAGGAACAGAAATAATAATCATCTTCCTTCTGAGGGTAAGGACGCAGGGTTTGATTGCTGTGTGATGGGAAGCAGGGCCTAGAAAAGTGAGATGGCATTTTTTGGAGATTGGAAGAGACACTAATGTCTCATGGCTGACATTGTGAGAGCAGGGAAGGTATGCGTGGACATAATTATCCAGGGAGAGATGGAAAGGTGTATAACATGGATGGCAAAGAAAAAATGGATTTTGAAACGATTCGATGACACCCACGGCAGGATTAGCACAGGATTGAGTATGCTGAGGAAAGGGCAGAGATGAGTCAGAGATGACTTAGGTTTCTGGTTTGCAGTGTAGGAGAGATCTTGATGTTGACATGTTACAAGGAAGTGGGACCTGAAAGAGAGTCCACAGAGATGAGATGCATAGCTTGTGTCTTCATCACATTTAGTTTGAGCTGGTGACAAGAGCATCAGTCTTGAGTCATCTTAGAAGGAGTAGATTCAGGGGTAGAAAAGGAAGACGTGTTCACCTGCCCACAGAGAGTAACTGGGTCCTCTGCCATGCATGGGGTAAGGAAAGAACCTGATCGTGGTTGGGGAGGACAAGTGGAAGGACAGTTGTCCACTTGGATCTGAAGCTTGGCCTGATACATGCTATTTTGCTATTCATCACCTTTTTCGGTGTTATTTTTTACGTTTTTTTAAACAGGTAAAAAAGATGTTGATGTTTTCCTTTTTTTTTTTTAAGTGAAATAATGACTTCTTTGTCCAGCCATTGCAATGCTAGATCAGTATGGAAAGCAATGTTTACCTCTATCCAGCAATTAAAATTACTTTGGACACTCACGAATGAGAGTCATAAATTCAATGATGAAAATAAAGTATGCATGAGGGTTTTGTGTGTGTACTAAATATTGAAATTAATCATTTGTTCCTCAGAGATTTATTTAATGCATTCTCTAAACACAATATCCTACAGGAAGATGTGAGATGCTAAAAGCAGAACGCTAATTGGATATAGTCTTTAGAGTCACATTACCTGGATTTGAATCTGGGCTCTGTCACTTACTGATAGTGTGATCCTGGGCAAGTTTCTTAACTCCTGTGTCTCACTTTCTTGATCTTTAAAATGGGAATAATAATAATATTATTATTGATCATTGATGTAGGGAACAAATGAGTTATACTTTTTGAGCTCTAGGAATAGTACCTGGAAGTTAGTAAGAACTGATACTAGCTATTATTGCCTTTACATGGGTCACTGCATAATGAAATACAAAATTTACCAAATGACTACAATACATTGGATTTTAGAACTCTAAATAAACCAAGGTGAGAAGTGTAGAAAGAACCAATATGACACCTTCTGCAGTGGGTAATTATGGTCTCAAAATAACATTAATTGAAAAATAGTCACTCTTGGCTAGGGATCTATTTAATCATGGGCCTGTTGAAAAGCAATATTCCAGTGTAGCAAAGAGCACAGGCTGAGGAGCTAATTTGTCTGAATGTGAATCCCAGCTCTGCCATGTACCGGCTGTGTAACTTTGGATGAATTATTTAATACTTAAATTTCCTTGTCTGTAGAATGAGGGTAATGGTAGTAAATACCCTACATGACTATGCTTAGAATTAAATTAATTAATATAGATAAAGCACTTAGAGAAATATCTAGCACATAAAATATACTCATAGTGAGTGTTTGCTATTTTTACAGTTATCACCACCTCTTCATGGCATTCAAGACTGAAAGCTATGTCAGGGTTAGCATACTCAGGAAGGGGCCAGGGACAAAAAGGCCTCTAACTGCCATTTGAACATATAGTAGGCTGTAGTTTAATATGAGATGAGACACAGTTGACTGAATTCTTGCTCCCTGTCCCAGCTTCCAGAACCCAGCCTTAGCATTTTTCCTTTAAGAGATTTTTACAACAAAAATTGGTCAAGATTGCCAACTCCTTTGAAAATTTTCAAAGGGCAAACAAATCAAGTGCTGATTGATTTAGATGAGGCATTTTTATTTAATTTACAAAATTTCCTTTTTACTTTAGACATGTCACATAAATAGTAAACAGTCATCCCTCTGTATATGTAGGTTTTGCATCCCACAAATACTGTATTTTCAATCTGCATTTGATGGGGAAAAAAAAGTACATGTATAACTGGACCTTTGCAGTTCAAATGTGTGTTGTTCAAGGATCAACTGCATGTGTTTTTATCAAGTAAGTGTTATCTGCCCCATGTGATTTCTCTTTTTAAGAATAAATGTCCACTGTATATACACATATATGTGTGTATATATGTGTATTTAAATATATATATATGACATATTTATAAAGATACTGCCAACTCCCAATTTAGGGTTTAATATTTTTTTTTTCTTTCTCATGAATCAGTATCTATTCAATGCAGTTATCTGTGTGGTACATATGGAAATGATTAAGGATCTGCATTTTGATGTTGCTGTTACCTTGGCTTTGAATTTATGTTGTTTTCTTTTCTTTTTTGAGACAGAGTCTCACTCTGTTGCCTGGACTAGAGTGCCATGGCATCAGCCTAGCTCACAGCAACCTCAAACTCCTGGGCTCAGGCGATTCTCCTGCCTCAGCCTCCTGAGTAGCTGGGGCTATAGGCGCACATTATGTCGCCCGGCTGGTGTTTTCTACTTTTAGTAGAGATGGGATCTTGCTCTTACTAAGGCTGGTCTTGAACTCCTGATCTCAAGCGGTCCTCCTGCCTCGGCCTCCCAGAGTGTTCGGATTACAGACGTGAGCCACTGCACCCGGCCCTGTGTCTTTTTTAGTCTCTCTGTCAATCTTGATGTTTCAGATATCTTGGCGTCCAGCCCCAGTGCTCATGGCTGCTCCATTTTGTCCTTGGTTGTAAAGGACTTGCTTCCCACCGTGAGACAGGGGCTTGTTTTTGTTTTCTTTCAGATAGCTAAGTGGTGATGCCCAGGAAATATGCCAGTTTAGTTTGACCTCTGACAGGAAGCTGTTTAAATGAATCAGATGATGTAGGGGTTGTTCTTACTCTCCACAGTATGCACAACTAAACTTCTCAGGGGATGTTTTTCATCTGAAACGAAACTTAAAAGGCGTATAAACACAATTTAGGAAGAACATTTTTCTTTTTACTCAGTATCTAAGCTTCAAGTTTTAGAAATTAGAGAGTGTAGAGTGTTTACTGACTCTTACTTTTGTAGTTTAGCCAGTAACTAAGACATCCAAGGATAACTGCAGTTCTAAGCCATGGTTGCCCTACTGATCTTTTTGCCAATAAAATTAAACTACAAAAATAAGGACATGTAGAAAAATTGTAATACATATTCTATTCCTTCTCTTTGACTCTATCCTTTGTTAACCCCTACTTCATAGGTTTGTCATTCTGTTTTCTCTCATTCGGTATTTATTTCCACTGAGGGACAGAGTACAAACCAACACCCAGTAGTTCCGAATTAAAGCTCTTTTCTCTAATTTCAACTACCACTGGAATGTTGTTCTCACCAAGCTACTTACTGGCTGATTTTTTTCATATGAAGTCATTTATTTTATGATATAACTGGTAGGCCAATCTAATCAGCCAATCTACAAATATTTATTGCTGTGATTCACAGTTGATGCTTTAGAGGAATCATTTTGGAAATGAATGCAATTATTTTGTTGCAATAGATTCAGATGTAATGGATTTAATTTCTTGTTCATACGTTCAGCTATATTATATCTGCTAGCTATGTTGCTGAATAACAAACTACCCCAAAACTTAGTAGCTTAAACAATAATCATGTAGCTGAAGTGTCTGTTCCTGGGCTGGAAGTTGGCTGATCTGTGTGGAGGTCAGCTGAGTGATTCTGCTAGTTTCAGCTAGACTTACGCACATCTCCAAGGCTAGCTGAGAGTTGGCTGATCTTGGTTAAGCTCATCTGCAGGTGACTCTCTTCTGGATGTCTGTTTCCTTCTTCTGAGATCAGTGGATTATCCTGGGACATTCTTCTCATGGTGAGGGCAAAGATATAGATGCTTAAGTCCAGTCCTGCAAACACATTTCAAGAGATAAGAAGCTAACATGCCATTGGCTATAAATCAAGTCATATGGCCAAGTCCAGAGTGGGGAGCAGCCCACAGTGGGAAAGCTCCCCAAAATTACAAGACAGAAGACATGGATGGTGGGAGGGTGAAGACCTGGAGCCAGGAATGCAACTTATTTACATATATTAAGGTAGTCATTGACTTTTACTGAATCAAAGGAGCCATTGGAGCCTCTATCCAATAATTACCATCCTAAGGCATGAAGTAGAGCAGGCAGAAGCAGGCTGTGTCCATGTGTGTTCATCCAAGGACAACAGTTTCCCAGTATCGGAAATTTGGAAATACTATAAAATTTAAAGAAAAAGAAAAAGAAGTCACACATGTTCTGAATGATTACCCAAATATATGCTTATTATTTGGCGTATTTCCTTTTTCTCTAACACCGTCTTCATTTAATGGTATATAAATTTATATCTAGGTTTTTTTCTTAATAGTCTGTCATAAACCTTTCCTTCGTTATTAAAAAGGCTTTATAAATGCAATGTTAATACCTGCATAAGGTATTCTATTGTATGGATGCATCATCACTAACTTAACCTTTCCCTTGCTCTTCAATGTTTTGGTTACATCCAGTGTTTTGTGGTTATAAATAATGCCTCAGTAAGTGTATTTGTGCATAAATCTTTATCCATGTGTTGAGTTATTTCCTTAATGGAGAGAGTACTGGCTGGAGTGCAGAGCTCTGGGTTCTGCCACTAGTTTGTGGTATGACCTAGCCCTGCATGTCATTTTCCTCATCTATAAAATGATGTCTTTGAGCTTGGTGGCCTTAAACTTCTTTCTAACTCTACCACATCTTTCAGGATGGAGGACTGAATTGTTGTGTTGGCGTGGAAACATGAAGACCATACCAGTTGTTTGTCCTCAGAAAAGCTCAGGGGAGAAAAAGAAGCTCCCTTGGGCTTCTCACTTCGAAGTGTTCAGTTGTCTTTGAGAGAGGAAGTTTCCTTTCGCAGTTCAGGCATCATTGTTTGCCATGCAGTCTCCATTCCCTGAGACGGCAGTAATGATATTTATTTGTTTTTAAAGAGGGCTATGGGACACGAGCATTAAGAATATAAACTGTCCTGACCCATTTATGAGTGTGCACGCTTTGAGAATGATCGAAAGAACTGGTTTCATTACCTATCTTCATTTTGTCTTATAATTTTATATTCTCTTTTGTATTTATTTTTGCCTTATCTTTTGTTTGCCTTGTAACTTAGGTTTCTTCACAGTTACGTTCAATGCACAGTCAGGGGATCTGGCCTTCTCCCTCAATTTCCTGGTACTTGTGTACAACTTTTTTCTCTGGGGTGCCTCCCTACTCTTCATTTCAATATGGATCGAGGCTATATTTCATTTATCTCTCTTCCAGCCTCTGCCAGGAATACATATTGCTCAATTTGGGCAGGCTTTAAATGTTGACTTCAAAAAGCAGAGGCATCGACATGTCACTGCTGAGCGGAGACAATGGGATCTATGCTGTCTTTCTCTCTCTCTCTCTCTCTGGCGCGCGGCGGCGCCCGGCGGCCGCGCGGCCCCCCGCGCGCGAGAGCGAGAGAGGGAGAGAGAGAGAGAGAGAGAGAGAGAGAGAGAGAGAGAGAGAGAGAGAGAGAGAAAGACAGCATAGATCCCACTGTCTCCGCTCAGCAGTGACATGTCGATGCCTCTGCTTTTTGAAGTCAACATTTAAAGCCTGCCCAAATTGAGCAATATGTATTCCTGGCAGAGGCTGGAAGAGAGATAAATGAAATATAGC
>CAUYSK010009444.1:0-24354 GCA_963575035.1 Avahi laniger
TAAATTATGCAGAAAAAATAGCTCAAGTGAGCACAGAGAAAAATATTGATCAAACAACTTTGTTAATAAATCACACTGCCAAAAAACATTCACGTAAACCAGAGGTTGGCCTAAAATATTTGTTATTTGGCCTTTCACCAAATAAGTTTTCTGCCCCCTGATCTAAAATATTAGTTATTTAATTATTTACTACTGGATATCTACCCAAAGGAAAAGAAGTCATTTTATTTAAAAAAAAAAAAAAGACACTTACATTCAAATGTTTATTGCAGTACAATTTACAATTGCAAAGATGTGGAATCAACCCAAGTGTCCATCAATTCATGAGTGGATTAACAAAATGTGGAATATGTATACCATGAAGTACTACTCAGCCATTAAAAAGGATGAATTAAGACCTTTTGCAACAATTTGAATGGAACTGGAGACCATTGTCCTAAGTGAAGTATCTCCTGGCAAGGGTAGGGAACCTTCTGATTTCAAGATTGTTCTTTTTTAGGCACAAAAGGAGGCAAGAAAAAAGCTTCATCTTTCTCTGCTGCATCCCTTTTAATAAAAGGATTTGTTCAGTAAAATTTGGATTCAGTCAAAAGGCTGCACTTAAGGACCTAGAAGGCCACATGTGGCCTTAAGGTCGCAGGTTCCCCACCCCTGAATGTGCCCAAAGGGAAGTAAAACTCAGTGGAAATCAAGCAGGGGGAGGGAGGAGGAGAGGACAGGTAAAAACCTACCTAATGGGTACAATGAACACTAGTTCAGTGATGGCCATGTTTATAGACATGACTCATGAGTTACAAAAGTAATCCATGTAACCAAAAAAAAAAAAAAATTTGTATTTCCATATACTAGCATTGAGCACATAGCAAATGAAATTAAAAACAAAATACCATTTACAATTACTCCAAAAACATGAAGTATTTAGGTATAAATCTATCCAAATCTTGATAGGACTTGTATGCTGAAAACTGCACATTGCTGATGAAAGAAATCAAAAATTTAAATAAATGGAGAGATAGTACATGTTCATGGATCAGAAGACTCAATTTAGTAAAAATTGATTATCCTAAAATTATCCTAGGATTGATTAGCCTAGATAAGCTTTAACACAATTTCTATCAAATTCCTAACATATTTTTGTAGATGTAGGCAAGGACATTCTAAGATTTATTTGGAGAGGCAAAGGAACTAGAATAGCAAAAATAATTATAAAAAATAGTAAGAAGGAGGAATTACCACTAATTTCAAGATTTATTACGTAGTAATCAAAACTGCACGTTTGATGGAGGGATAAACACATAGGTAAATGGAATAGAAGAGAGAGCTCAGAAAGTGCCTGATATAAATATGGCAAACTGATTTTTGACAATGGTATAAAAGCAATTCATTGAAGGATGGGGTAGTCTTTTCAACAGATGGTATTGGAGCAATTGGACATTCATAGGCAAAAAAATGAACTTCAATCCTTATACAATATACAAGTAGCCTTCAATGTAAAACGTGAAACTATGAAAGTTACAGAAGATAACAGAGGGGAAAATCTTCAGGACCTAGGTCTTTTTTTTTGAGACGGAGTCTCACTCTTTTGCCCGGGCTAGAATGAGTGCCATGGCATCAGCCTAGCTCACAGTAACCTCAAACTCCTGGGCTCAAGCAATCCTTCTGCCTCAGCCTCCCGAGTAGCTGGGACTACAGGCATGTGCCACCATGCCCGGCTAATTTTTTTCTATATATTTTTAGTTGGCCCATTAATTTCTTTCTATTTTTAGTAGAGACGGGGTCTCGCTCTTGCTCAGGCTGGTTTCGAACTCCTGAGCTCAAACAATCTGCCCACCTCAGCCTTCCAGAGTGCTAGGATTATAGGCGTGAGCCACCATGCCCGGCCCAGGACCTAGATCTTAATGAAGAGTTATAAGACATGACACAAAAAGCATGATCTGTCAAAGAAAAAATAGACAAATTGGACCTCATCAAAATTTAAAACTTTTGTTCCATGAAAGATCTAGTTATGAAAAGACAAGGTACAGTCTGGGAGAAAAATTTTGTAAGCCATATGTCTGACAAAGGATTCATGTCTAGAATATGTAAAGAACTCCCAAAAGTCAACATTAAAAACAAACACTGTTAAAGGACTTGCGAGGATGTGGAGACATCACACATACCTTGGTAGTGGAATGTAAAATGTTCTAGCCACTCTCAAAAAAAAAAACTTTGGCAGTTTCTTGTGGGAGAATACACTTATCACACTTATCACATGACACAGCAATTGTACTCCTGGGCATTTGTTTCAGAGAAATGAAAGCTATATTTGTACAAAACCTGTACATGATTGTTCATAGCAACTTTATTTGTAATAGCCAAAAACTGGAAACACTCATAATGTGTCTCAGCGTGTGAATGACTAAAGTCTATGGTACATCCATACCATAGAACACTACTCAGCAATCAAAAGGAATGAACTATTGATTCATACAACGTGGGTACAGGGGCAATTTGCTGAGTTTTTAGAGAGATGGAAAATAGAGTAGTTGCTATCCAGGGTTAGCAATGGTGTGTGGTAGGAGTGAAGGTGTGACTATAAAAGGGTAGCATGAGGGGAGATGTTTGTAATAAGGGACTAGTTCTATAGCTAAAACGATTGTACCAAGGTCAAATTCCTGGTTTTGATACTATGTTACAATTATGAGTGATGTAACCAGTGAATGATCTCACCAGTGAGTGATAAAAGGTACAAGAGATCTATGTCTCTGGACTATCTTTGCAACTTCTTGTATTTCAAATAAAAAGTTAAAACAAATCCAAAAGAAAACCATTCATTCTGTTGAGGATAGATTTTAAACATGCTATTAACAACTCTACCATTTAGAGTCAAGTCTCCTGAGAATGATCTGCCTAGCCTTCAAAACACCTCATATTCTAATGGACAAATTACATGTTTCCTTCAGTAGCTTGAGGCTGTCTAGGTAACTACATTTCAGATACAATTGGAGGATGAAAACAGGAAAATTGAAGCTGATGCATGGCAGTATCTTAACCACTCATTCGATGAGCACAGAATTATTTTAAAGGATTGAATCAGCGTACCTGTTGAATTACATCTGTTTTATAAAGGCATCTCTAGCAATTGATCTGTACCAAATCACAGATATTACAAAGATCAGAAGAAAACAAAAGTAAAGGAAAAAAGGAAATGTTTTCATTTCCTGACCCTTCCTATTTTTAATGTGAACCAAACAGTTGATATTGCTTTCACATGCTCATAGAAAGACTAAAACGGAGCTCAAACATTGCACATGATCAAATGTCTAATTATACCATTAAGCACTTTTGCCAACAAAGGCTTTACTTTGATTCAGTAAATCAACATCCACTAGGGTTCCCCCAAGGGGGTGCTATAAAATGAGCTTGGTTTTATAATTTTTCCTTTTAATATCTATATTCAAAACACAGTCATTAGAACTGATTTGATGTTGTTTGTGGTAATGCAATACTTAACTATCTTTCTGACAAGGACATCTTTTCAGATAGAAACTTAAAGGGAATTTTCCTTTGTGAGAGAAAGATCGTGCAAAAATAGAATGAAGATATTTATAGAAAAATACATATGGCTTCAAGTCTCCTTTAGAGATCAAATGGAAGATATGCTTTTTTTCTCACAGGGCTTGATTTCATCATTGCTTCTCTAGACCATTGTGCAGAGCAGTGGTCCAGTTTTAAGGGATGCTTTTCTCTAACCCAGAGAAACTTTGGCCTGACCAAGGAAATCCTGTGTTTGAAAGTCAGATCAGAAAACAGTTGGTCATTACAGGTATAGCTTCAAAACTAGAAGAAATCTCCCCCACCCCCACCTCCTGCAGGCCTTGCCTGCTTCCCCTTTTAACCATGAAATGCAACTTCCTCCTATCTAATAGCATCCTGTGGACTCCTATTTTCTGCTGAGACAGTGTCTTGGCAATTGGGATGATGTTTCATTAAACTCCAAGTCAAGTACTTCTTCATTTTAGCAGTCTTGCTGATGTAGTTTACATAATGTCTTATTGCTAAAACTCAATTAGTATCTTATCAAATTTCTAGTTAAAGTAATTCTCATTTAAATCTATTTACTTTCTAAGAACTCATATTCCCAGTTCTGGACAATCTTGTGTAATTACAAATTTTATTATAGCCTTAGGCTCTAAATCTTTTGACTTCTCCTATCACTACCCCAATAAGGCTTTATTTTTATAGTGTCATATTTGGGGGTGTTTGCTCATGCTTCAAGGCCTTGAGAACAGCCTGTGATTGCTGACATTACTGTTTACTAACATTTATTCTCAAATAGCAAATCTGTGTGAGAGACAAAGAAGGAACATGACAAATGGTATGAAACCCAGCTCTGACACTTCCTCTCTGTGAGTCTTCAGGATGGCTTTTTGTTTTTTCTAAGGCTCATCTCTTTCATCTGGAAAATGCTGGTGAAATATTATATTGTGCCTTATGTATGGTGGGTGCTCAATAAATGTTAGTTCCCTTTCTCTCTCTAGTGATTTCTGCACAGTGAAGTCGAAGATGTCTCAGGCTTGCATTAAAACCTGGAATGTGGGAAAGCAGAGGAAAATATAACAGAGAATTCTGAGGTCTGCACAAATCTCTTTCCAAACATTCTGATACCTGAAATCTCTAGGCTGGCAAGGCTTGTGTATGAGAGATCAAGTTGAAATAATGATAATCTCAGAGAGTTTTGACAGTCAAACAGAGTGTCATTTCTTAGTATCTGGGTTGTTCTCCCTGCTCAAGAGTAATACCTCAGTCTAAGTTAGAATGACTAGCTAGACTAAAGGGAGTCCAGTTGGAGATTAAATATACTGGTGAACCATTCTCAAAGAATGACAGTTTAAAGAAGGATGTTAAACCTGTTTCGTTTGTGCTGGAGGGATTGTGATTTATGGAGGTGGCTGAGTGGTGACACAAAGAGGTCAGTGCCACTGGAAGAAGAACTTATTACTTACATTTCCTGAGAAAAGAGAGTAGTCCATGCAGGGCCACAGGGGGAGCTCCAAGTTTTGGTCTTGGAGGTAGAAGCAGGAATGAGGAAAAATTTAGACCGGAACTTTTATTGGGATTTCTGTGGGAGCCAAACAGGACAGGGTCAACAGTTTAGGATTGGCTAGTTTGAATAATAAGCAGCAGTAATAAAAAGCAGAGTTACAGGGAAAAAAATGTTAGCTAAGCCTTGTTCAGGCATGAATTATAGTGCTATTGGCCATGAGTTCAGTGTGCATGAATCAATGATAATGTACTAAATAAGGTGCCTTTAAACACAAACAGACATAGAACAAGGTTATATATTGATTGGTTGATGAAAATATTGTGACCAGAGGCTGGAAGGAAACTCACCCTGTATTTCCCCTAGAAGCCTTGATTACATATTCATTAATTCCATGTTTGTGGCAACATTATAAGACATAACTACCACAAATAACAAGAATCAATTGTACAATTCTGGTAAGGATGGAGAGTAACTGGATCTCTCACACATTGTAGGTTGGAATATAGAATGGTATAGCAGCTCTGGAAAAGTTTGTCAACTTTTCTTATAAAGTAAAACATATCTTTACCATAAAACCCAGTGATTGTACTCCAGGGAATTTATCCCAGAGAAACAAAAACTTACATTCACATACACTCTTAAAATAGGTTTATATCTTTTGCTAAATTTGGGAAGTTTTCAGCCATTTTTTGCAAGTTTTTTTAGCTTCATATTCTATTTCCTGCCCTTGTTAGAGTCAAAGGACATGACTATTAGATATTTTGTTATTCTGTCACAAGTCCCTGAGGCTCTGTTCATTTTATTTCCATCTATTTTCTCTTTGTATTGATTGAATAATCTCTATTGGTCTATCTTCAAGTGTACTGATTCCTTTCTATTTCATCTCACTTCTGCTATTAAACCCATCTAGGGAGGTTTTTAAAAACCTTTCAGTTATTTTTCATTTCTAAAATTTTAATTTGGTTCTTCTTTATACTTCTGTTTTGTTGCCGAATTAGTCTATTTTTAAATTTATTTCGAGAGTGTTTGTAATTGCTTGTTGGAGCACTTTTTAAGACAGCTGCTTTAAAATTCTTATCAAAACCTCCAATATCTGTGTCATCTCAGTGCTGGTATCTGTTAATCATACTTTCTCATTTGAGTCGATATTACCCCATTTCTTAATATAATGTGTAATTTTGGACTGTATCCTGGACATTTTGAATATTATGTTATCAAACTCTGGTTCCTATGTAAATTTATTTTGACAGCTAATCAACCTGTTTAGGTTCAAATGCATGCCCAGCCCACTCTTGTGGGTTATGATTCATATGTCAATTTAGTTTGTAATGCCTCTGAAGTGCTATTCTGTTCTATTCCTCTTGTATGTTACCTAGATGATAGGAGTCACTCTACAGTGTCCTCAGCAATGGCTAGAGTGGGGAAGGGGTATCACTCATTATTATAGGCTAGGGACAGAAGACAGAGTTTTATGCACTGACACAGCTGGGCAAAGGAGTTATTTTCTTCCTACAGAGTATGCAGTCACAATTTTGCCCACAGGCTGCAGAGAGTAGGGGTCGGATGGTGGGGGGAGTGTATAAGAGAGTGGTGGAAGTCAGAGTTCATCAATGGGATCGCAGGCGAAGGACATCACCTCAACACTGTAGGGCAAGGAGATGGAAGAAAGAAAGGGTTCCACCTACAGACTCTACTGCTGCCTTACCCGTTGTGGTGGAGGGTAGATGCAGATTTTTTCATGGTGTTTACCTCAAGAACAGGCAGGCAGATAATCATTAAAGGCTTCTGTGCTGTTGAGTTGTACTTTGTACTTTTCCCAGTTCTTTGGGCAAAAGAATGCAGGTTTTTCTTTTTTTTTTTTTTTTTGTCTCCATATATTGATACTGCTGAGTGGCAGGCTCCTCCAGCCCTCAAGCTAGGGTATACAGGAGGTAAGAAAAAACAAACTAAACCCAGGGCCTTACTCCCACAGTCTTTTGTGAATCCCAACATCCCTAGCCAGTCTTCCTTCCCTCTCCCTTTCAGAGTCCTCTGCCTGGTAACTTCTGTGTTTTGTCCAGGGATTTTTGTTGTGATGAGAAGGAGTGAAATAGAATGCACCTTGCCCAAAACCAGTGCAGCCAATCCCCTTGGGATGGCTATTTTGGATTTCTGATTTTTTGGTCTTATAAATGATACTATGATATTCATGCTCATGCCATTTGGCCTCTTAATTCCTTAAGACAAATTTCAATTAGAAATCTTAACATCCAGAGGTGATATATTACTAAGGCTTTTGATATACAATATGTATAGTATAACACTATACCCCTGTAATTCTTGTAAAATATTACCTTTCTGTTTAGTGTTGGCCAAACTGATACATGAAAGACTGTTCAATCTCAACTACTCATCAAAAACTACAAACCTTTTAGCCTTTATGTATTCCTTTTGTGAATTATTAATACCTTCTATTCACTTTTCAACTGAGGTGTTCACCTTTTGTTTACTGGTTTGAAAAGGCTTCATATATATGAATATCAGAGGATTTTTTCACCTGCCCTGTAGACTACGAATAGTAGTCCCAGTTTGACTTTAGTTTGGTTTATATAGTTTTGTCATGTCCAAGGTTTTGGTTTTTATGTAGTAGATCTATCCACTTTAATGAGTATTTTCCTATTAGGTAGATTCACTTTCCAGACTCTACTTTTAGCCTGAAGATTCCCCTTCCCTCTTCTGACTCCTTTTTGCATTTGAGGTGTCAGGGGGGAAGAAAAAAACCAATATAGCTTCCTTTAAATCAAAGAAAGAAAAATGGAGTAACAAATAGGGAAGATCTCTAGATTAGTCTTTTTCTGCTGATCCTTTTTCTAAAATAAGAGCCCTCCAAAAACTCAAATCGCTTTCTACTTCATTCTCTTTGACCTCAGCCCAAATGCCTACATCGCCAAATCAGAGCCATCTGCACTGACTTTCCGCAGGCAAAGTCCCTTTCCCTTGGGAATGTCAGACACAGCATCTTTTAAAGATTCCCTCGCTGTTCCCACTCCTTGTCTGTGCCTGAGTAGTGAATCAGGAAAGACAGCGATTGAAATAGCATACGGCAGCATCAAATACCAATTTTTCTGACTTTGACAGTTTGAAGAGTTGTCACTAACTTTTTCTCAAGCTGAGGCTTCACAGTTTTACTCTGGTTTCTTTACTGTGGCATTAAGAATCAGTTTCAGTCCTCTGTCGAACATAGAGCACTCATAAATATTTAAATATTCCAAGGTATTGTCCTGATTTCTATTTCAACCCATGCACCCACTGAGCTGACCTAAGCATTCCATGCTGTTGATTTGTGTGAGAGAGAAAGCATGGATTATTTTTTATGTTTTCTTTTTAGTTATTGCAATGCTAACATAACAAAAGCATGATTTTATTTTCTATGATGTCTGTGAATGGTCTGTAAAACATTGAGTGTTGAACTTAATAGGTGTAACAAAGCAACGGTGAAGATGAGATTCAAAGAGAAGGCAGAGAAGTTCAGAGACCCAGACTGAACAGCCGAGAGTTGTATTTCAGGTTTGGAAGTAGAAGACCAAAGTTCATTTGCTCGCTTCCATTTTTCTTGATCATTAATTGCAATTATTCAATTAATAATTCAGTGTCCTAAATATTTTGATAACTCCTCATTAAGAGAATCAAAGCTGATAATTAAAGGATGAGTCAGAGACCTTATATACTGAGAGCAAAAGCCAAAACGAATGCCATAAAAGATGCATCATTTTACATTCCTAACATGTAAGTGGGCTATGAATATTGATAGTGCCTAATAGGAGAGAAGGGGATGAAAGTATGAGCTTGCAGAGCCCTGCTTTGTTCACAGCCCCAAATCAATACTAAGAAGACTGCCCAACATGCTTCAGTAACTGTTCATCAATTATTTATAGGGCTCTTTTGTTCCAAGTTTCTGTTTACAAGATTACTTTGTAACTTGAAATGATTGTTTCCTTTCACATGGCTGCTGGATGGGGGTTGAGTTTTTTACGAGATGAACTTGAAAGAACCGTGTTTGTGTATGTCTTCCATCTGTCGCTTCAGGTTTCGGATTTAAGTCAGGATAACCTGTGTTCTACATCCTCCTTGCCAATGGTGCTCTGACTTCCACCGGATGGGTATCACAGGCCAAGGCATTTACTATAAAGGAAGCACAGGATCTTCAACATTCTGCCAAAGTGACATCTAAGGGCAATGGGAAGTAGTGCTCCTTGAGCCTTTTCCAAGTTTGTCCTTCCTTCATTTTCTCAAAGTTCTGACTTGGAAACAAGAAGAAAACATTTAAGATCTAGTCTTACCTATCTGTTCCCAATTATCTGTCAGCGGCATCCACCTAAACCTTAAGCCCAGTTTGGAGGCTAGGCTGTTTTGTTGTCTTTCTGCTTGAAGTGACTACTTGAACGAAGAGGTTCAGCTTTATTAAGAACTTATTACACTTGTCCCTCCATATCTGCTGGTTCCATGTCTGTGGATTCGACCAACCACAGATTGAAAATATTCAGAAAAAAATTGGATATCTGTGTTTGTACTCAACATGTCATTATTTCCTAAATAAGACAGTGTAACAACCATTTACGGAGCATTTACCTTGTGCTAAGTATTATATGTAATCTAGAGATGACCTAATGTGTATGGGAGGATATACATAGGTTATACGTAAATGCTATGCCATTATAGCAGGGATTCAAGCACCTGCAAATTTGGTATCTGATATCCAATGGTGTTCCTAGAACCAATTCCCCACAGGTACTGAGGGACAAGTGTATTTCCTAACCACCATGCTAAGATTTTTATGATACAAAAAATTCCTACAAAAACCCCTATGAGGTGTCTATTTTAGCCCCATTTTACAGGTAGAAAAACTGAAATTTATAGAGTATAAAGCTTTGGAAGTAGCAGAGCCGGGATCAAACTCAGGTTTGTTCACCTCCAGCATATCAGCTCTTTGCTACTATCTAATAATGCCCAATGGACTTATTTTAAGAGTCATTTTTCCATTGACTAGAACAGGGATCCGCAAACTTTTTTTTTAAAAGGCCAAAGAGTAAATATTTTAGGCTTTGTGGGCCTATGGTCTCTGATGCAACTAATCTACCCTGCTGTTGTAGTGGGAAAGTAGCCAGAGACGATGTATTACGAATGGTGAGGCTGTGTTCCAATAAATCTTTACTTACAAAACTAAGCAGGCTGGTTTTGACACATGGGCTGCAGTTTGCCAACCCCTAGAGTAAAAGAATCTACATGCTTTAGCTACAACTCTCAAAAATGCTTTGGCTCCTTTAGAAAGACCCTAAAAATGGTGAAGTTAGTCATCAGACTGGCATGGGACTGACTCATCCTTGGACAGTGGGTCCCTAATAGGCCACAAAAAAATTTGTGCAGAAGTATTTTCCAATCTTAATCTATGCTATTAGGCATTTTTGGTAGTTGTTTTCATTGCTACTTTCAGGAATCAATTCCCAACTTGGACACCAACAAGGTCTTTCAAAAAAAAAAATCTATAAGTATGGGCAAAAATTCAAATGAGAAGAGCTGGCCAAGCAATGATGGTGGCAGACTGGGGAATGTGAGCCCATCAAAGGAGCCACTTCACCTCGCCATCCAGTATCGTTGATGTGAGAGAACATGGGCTCAGTGTTGCCACATCTTATTCAAAGAAACCTTGGAAAGCCACATAACATGTGGGATTGTACCTGCTCTTGCGCAGCCTCTGACCTGAGAAAGGCTGGTGACCTGCCCGTGAGCACAGTGGTATAGATAACCTATGGGCAGCTCGTAGTCCAAGACCAACTACCGAGCATTTTAATATTTTTAATATTATCCCTGGCCAACAGTTTCCTTTAAATAAGTAAAAATAACACAGCTGTTCTTTTAAACTCAAATAGAAATTCAGTATGATTATTTTACTCATTTAAAAAATGTTAGCAGCATGATGTTCATCAGTTTATTGACACATTGTGCGATAATAGCACAGAGTACAGGTCTGTATGATAAAGCAGGGTCAGATACTAGCCAGATTCTCCCTGACACTTAGAAATACAGAATAGCTGTGTTATTTTAAAAATACTTAAAGAAAAATCTATCATTTCCTGTGTTTTATAATGACCCCTCATTGTATAATTTTAAATAATAACTGGCTGTGTGAGTTTGGGTCTTAAATTTTACTTGGTCTTAAATTCTCCTCTATGAAATAGGAATATTCATAAAAGGTTTCCCCCAAATCGAGTAGAAAAACAAATTGGTCTGGATAGGGCCAGAGAATTTTGCCAGTAACTCAGGGCAGTTTGGGAGGCTCAATAAGCGTTTGTTGAATTCGATGTTATGCACCGAGTTCCTCTTTTCAAGGGCAGGCAACGAAAAGGTGTATGCGGTTTGGAGCAGCACATCTGGACATGAGGGAGAGATACAAAACCTACGCAGTTACTTGTTCCTTTAGAGAGACCTTGGCTATATCCATACAGATACAGGAACCAAAGGTTTCTCAGGTGTTGAGATCACATGTGCCAGTCACAGGACCTAATGCTGACATGACCATAGCCTCACAACTCCCTTGGTATCTTTGTTGCTAATACTGTAAAAATACAGAAAAGTCCCTTAACTACATCCCTAAGGGAAAGGAATAGGAAGGATAACATTAAAATGCTTCTCAAAGAAAGCCCCATTTCAGGGCTTACTTTTGAATGAGGTAAAAAGTATACTTTGAAACAATAACGGATGAAATGGTAGCTCCGAGGCCTGCCATTTTCCCAGGTGGACCGCTGATTGCCCGGAAGTGGTTTACTCCCCGGAAATGTACCTCAGCATGAAGTAGTGTCTTTAGTACTTGATCTTGTTTGGGGTACAAGATCAGATGTGTGGGCTAAAAAACTAAGTCATTGTTTATATACTATAAAATCTCATTTTTTTTTAACTTTCTCTTCTTACAATGGGAGGCCTTATACTGAAGGCAGCAGAGTATGTATAAAACATCATACATGTGCCTAAACTTAACTGAACTGCCCTAGATTTTAAATTCTCCCTAATGCTACATAGGTTTAGGAGAAGAAAAAAATGTAGCCATCCAAAAGGACACGGGGGGCACTAAAGGGAGGGAAGGGCACGCCTTTAACACACACTTGGGTGAGGCAAAGACATAAAGTGTAACTATAATGTTTGTACCCTCACAATACCCTGGAAAAAAAAAAATGTAGCCATCCAAATATATGCACCAACTTCGACATACAGTTCACATCCCCCAAGTTGTTTTTCACGTTTACATTTAAAATTTGCAAGCCTAGGATGTTAATGCAAAGTCTTAAGGCATAAAACAATCATAAAACTTATACGTCATCAGCAGAATGAATTTTTTACTTATTAATATGATCATAACAAATTTGGTAAGCATCTAGTCAAATTCAAACAAAATTTAGCAAATGGATTATCACCTATTTCCAGTCCTTCTGCAAGAATAAAGTAATTCTTACCTCTATAAACAACATTACAGCATTGATGTTTCCCCCCATAATTGTGAAAGGACAGGTATAATTACTAACTTGGTGCAGAAACTGTTTTTGGCATTTCTTAATATTTAAAATCCATCTCATATTATTACAGTAGTATGTGTTTTAGTAATATTATGCATTTGAAATCTGGGTCAGTCGCTCTTCATCTGTTTTGTATGTTTCTGCATGACAGCATCTGAGCATATGTGGAGACATGCCTGCTGCAAAACCATTAAACCAAGAAAAAAGACTCGGATTTTACTAACATTTGTTAGCCATCTCATTTCTTTAAATAAGTAGGGAAAGAGCTAAGTTAAGAAGAAATCATTTATAGTCTAAAAATTCAGCATTGAAAGTGTCCTGTCTAGCAGTTAACGAAATATTTTCATATAATTGGTATAAATTGGATCTGAGAAATCACCCTTGATCTAAACCGAGACTGTTTTATATTTTAAATGATTTACCTATTTGACTACACATAAGTCGTAAAAATCTCAATGAGTTTTATTTCTTTTGTAAATATGTCATGATAGAGCTTTGGTTATAAAATACTGGAATTGATATGCTTCCTCAGCACTAAGTAAAATGGTGCACTGAAGTTAAAATGCTCCCATTTAATCTCTGCTAACCCAACAATGGAATGTACAATGCAAAATGCAAAAAGTTGAGATTATCAAAAGTAAAAACACAAATGCACACACAATAACCCTGCTAAGTCCTTCTATGTTTCAAGGTTCGTAAGATAAATTTTCTTCACCAGCTAATCTACATCTGCCAGTACGTCTGCCAAAATCTTTTCTTATTTAGACCCCTTTTAATCCACTTTAATACAAGGGCTGAAGGAAAAGTTCAGAGGAGGAACAGAATGAGGATTCTTGTAAAGGCAGAAAGAAATTGAAGACCAAGTGTTCCCTTAGTAGTGATTCATTTTGAGGTCTCCGAATTGTTCCTCCAGGGTTTCTTGGAGGTACAGTCTTTTGGAATTCAGATAGGATGTCAAATGTGTGGCATCTTGTGGTTATAATTCACTGCAGCAAAATTATGAAGCTGAGAGGGCTGGGCCAGTTAAGTGGATTCCACTTCTCACAGCACACATAGAAATGTGAAGTTGCTGAAATCCTAGACAATTTCCTGCAAAGAGGCCAGGATGGTAATCCAAGCAGGAGAGCTCCAGGATTGAAGCACACCTCTCTCTTTGCTACCGTGTTACCTAAAAAAAAAGAAGAAGAAAAAAATCAGTGAGCATTCAACATCTCACACCCACCAAATATAACTATCCCTGCAACCAGGACCAATAAGTCCCTATCTGCATCTAGTTTGTCAGTTTATATCTTGACTTGTAAGTGACCTCACTAAATCGACTGTTCAAATTCTACATTTCTTGCTTTTACGTTACAAGGAAAACATACACAAAGGCTTCCACAAGATATTATGCACCCTGTGTATTTTGTGAGATTATAAAAATACCATCTGATTAGGTACATTCATCATCCATCAATTCATGCATGCTGAGCATGCTTTGTTAATGGTGCTAAAAAATTTTCAAATAAATGCTGATTAAAATCAGTGTTTGTCAAGATCAAGATGATGTTGCCTTTGTTACTTTTTTTTAAAGTGAAAGTTAACTGCATTAAAATAGGTCATTTTTACTGCAAAACATATCCATTAAGAAGGCGGTGGTTGCATTTTTTTCATTTTTAAATATCCAGGCTCATTGCATATGATCTAAGAAAACAGAACAGCAGTTTCTATAATTTGGTCATGAGAAATTTTACAGGTTCGTCAGTCAATACATTGGCTCTAGGAGAAAGCCTTTAACATGCCTACACCATGAAAATATTTTCAAGGTAAATTATTTGATAGTATAGTCATCATGCCTGGTCTTTAGACACAATCAGATATTTATTCAAGCCTCAGCTTTGCTATTAACTGACATAAGACCTTTAATTCATGTATTCAACAATATATTAATAATTGCTCTTGTTTGCGCCGGGTATACTATAGCAAACAACACAAATACCACCCCCCCCACCGTGGAGCTTATGTTCTAGAGCAGGGACTGGAAAACCTTTACTCTAAAGGACTAAATATGGTAAATATACGTTGAGCTTTGCCATCATTGTAGCAGCTACTCAACTCTGCCTTCGTTTTACTCACGAAAGCAGCCATAGACCATAGATGAACTAATGGTTGTTGCTTTGTTCCGTTCCAATAAGACATTATTTATAGGCACTAAAATTTGAATTTCGTATAACTTTCATGTGTTAAGAAATATTCTTTTCTTTTTTCCAGCCATTTAAAAATGTAAAACCCATTCATAGCTCACAGGCCATACATACCAAAACAGGCCAAAGGCTGGATTTGGCTGACAGCCACAGTTTGCTGACTCCTATTCCAGAGAAAGAGGTTGGACAAATAGGTAAATAAATAGCATGTCAGAAGGTAATATGGACTATGGAGAATAGTAATGTGGTATAATGTCAGAGGGAGGACTCCTACATAGGATTGTCAGAGGAGACATTTGAAGGAAGTGACATGAAGGAGGCCTGACTATCTGGAGGAGAACTTTCCAGGTAGAGGGAGAGAGAAATGCAAGACCGCCTCAAGCCAACGCAAGGACTTTGCAGTACAAGGATCAGATGAGGAGTGCCTGGCCAGACTGTTAACTGAAAGGGATCACTTTGGCCAAACTGAGGAAAGGTGAAATCAGCCGGACTTGTGACAAAGAGGAATCAAGGACAACTCCAAGGTCTTTGGCTTGAGCAACTGAATGGTGGAGTTGGCCACGTTCTGTGATGGGGTGGACACACTCTCTGCCTTAGTTTCTACATCTGCAAAATGGAGATAATAGTAACTGTCCCCTGCAGTTGCAGTGAAGTGGGAATAAAATATGGGACTTGAACTGCACAGCCCAGTGGCTCTCACATGGATAATGATTATGAAATGGTGATTATTGTCACATGAGCTCTTTCTGGATCTATCATGCATCTATATGTAGCCTAAAAGTGTTTTTTGTGGTAACTCATTCCCCATGCCCAGCTCATACTGGACAACAATGAAAGTTGGATGATAAGATACTTTCGGATTTATTTGCCTTTAAAATTATTGTACTGATTGCGTATGAAAGATTCATTGTTGTTTTTGAATTTTGATGGATACAGGGGTACTAAAATTCCAATAGTGGCTCCACTTCCTTGCCTCATAGGCCCCTGAGCATTTCAATCCCTGACTATAGGGAACAGGGCAGACAAGACCTCAGGTGAAGGAGGTCTCTGAGCTTGACCTTGAAAGACAAGTGAATTTTGGAAGGGGACATAGGGAAAGCAGGCAGCACTGGTGTGGGTAAGTACATGGTGACTGGCAGTGAAGGCCTATTTAAGAGGCTTATATTCTGTATTCTGTATCAGTTTCCAACTGAGGATCCATCAGTGATCTCTCAACAGGGAAGAACCCAGGCAGGGAGTTTCTCCAGGTAGCAGAGAAAGCAGGTATGAGCCCATTAAAGGTGAGAATAGGTAGGGAGCTTGGTTAGACTAGTGGTCCCCTCATACTGCCTATTCATCACAATCATCCTAAGAAGAACTTTTTTTTAAGTATGGTTTTCTAAGCCCCATCCCAGACTTACTATACCAGAATATCCTAGGGGTGGGGTTAAAAGACTGTGTTTTTTATCAAGTTCCCATAGAGATTTTTCTGGAGCCATGATACCATTATATTATCATGACAGTGACGATGAGCCATGGTGGTAGCCCAAGAGACAGAGAGAAGGGTCTCACTTAGAGAACCATTTGTGGAAGATACTGGACAGGACTTGATCATCTTAGCTGGTGATGGTGAGGGAGGTGCTCAAGAGAAAACAGTTGCTTCTATTCTTGACTCCTACCTCTAGAAGTTTTCCAGTGTGAAACAGTGGAAATATTTCAACACGATGAAGTAAAAGAACCAAGGGTGAAGCCTTCAAAGAGCAACTGAAAAATAGATATTATTTCTAAACAGATTTTTGACCTTGGCATTCTTGACATTTGGGGTCAAGTAATTCTTTGTTGTAGGGGACTGTCCTGTGCTTTATAGGATATTTAGCAGCATCCCTGGCATCTACCCACAAGATGCCAGTAGCCCGTCCAATGAATGAGGGTGATAAGTGACATCAGACATTGCCAAATGTCCACTCGAGAGGAAAACTGCCCCAGGTTGAGAATATTGCTCCAAAGACATAGCTTTTCACTCTTAGTAGAGGTTTTAAAAATAAGAACATTGAAAAAACTCTAACATTTCTTGAGATTCAATGTGATTTGCTTCTATTCACAAACAACAAAAGAGCCCTGGCAAACGCTTGGCTTTGGTGCCGAAAAGGCATCATAGAAGTGTCAGTGGTAGAAGCCTTAACACTGAGAATTCCAAATAGGGAAGAACTATTTAGAAGAGAGAATGCGGCATAAACCTAGACTTAAATTAAGAAAAGGAAATTTGAGGCAGGACGACAGAGGGAGTTATATTTTCCCTCAAGAAGTAGTAGCTGCATCCTCTCTAGAGACAGAAACTATGTAGGCAGAATAAACTCAATGCCAATTTTAAATACCTGGGAAAGATGACTGATTAGGGAATTGTCCCTTCTCATTTTCATATCTTCATGCAAGGCTATTAATATCTCAAATTGATTCTTTTCAGATTTACACTTAAATGGAAAATAAAATTCTGACACAGGTGGCTTACTGCAGACCATCCTACTATTGCACCCAGTCTGTGTGTTGACGCTATTGTGCATGAACTGTTTAAAGAAAATGGAACCTATTTTGTTATATAGTTAATACCTCCTCTAGGGACACAATTGCTCTGCCTTTATAGGATCACCGTCTCACCCGTGTGGTGTAAGGTTAGTACCGATTTTATGAAACAGATACAGCTTCTTGGGGCACCACGTTTGCCATGGAAGCCAGTCACAGCTCTCCAAATGGATTTACACTATGTGCATAAGATCCATAAAAAACATAAAATGTTTTATGCAGTTCAAGTCAGCGTGACTTGGATTAATAAAAGAAACAAAGTTTTATGACTTCAAGATTATTCTCAAGTGACATATCACTAAAAAAAAAAAAAAAAAGCAGCCCAAGTATCATGATGGCCTCAGGGAACTGTATTATCTTTCTACAACTTTTTGAAGCGCTAAATGAAATGTCACCACCGCTGAGGATTTAGCTAGAGCAAACCTGTATTCCCAGCACACAGAGCCAAAATGCCCCTAAAGGTTCGCTTCCCGCAAATGCCTTTTCTAACTGCACATAAATAGAGAGCTGCTCTACCAAGAGACCTACTTAGACACAATTCTTTTCCAGAATACAGTTGGCTTCTGCTCATAGTCTTATTTTATATCTATATATAAAAATCAATACAAATGCAATCTTCCAAAATGTTACTCCTTAGTCTACAAGAAATATAATAAAGGAAAATTTTTATCACTGATGGATGTAAGACCTAACTCATAGATGACTCTAAGATTTTTGGGAAAAATGTCTGAAAGGGGCCAAGGAAAGGAGAGTGGAATTATCTTAAGGTGGGGTTTGCTTAGCAAACACAATGGGTCTGCATAGGCTGGAAGTTTCTTAGGAGTGGCTTTGAAGAAGAGCTGATAAATGACTCCATGGACTTCCACTGCTGTGGATAGAAAAGCATGTCCAGTCATTAGCCTGGTCATCTCAATATCACTAAGAATGACAAGTTGGTTGATAACTGTAATTAATGTAATTAAAATCATGAAAACAGTCATGATTTTAATTAGACAATAACAAACTAATCGGCCAACAAGCATTCCATTGACAATTTGGGGTATGATAATATCAGCTAAAGTTTTAATTTAAAATTTATTATAAAATCACATTTTAGAATTTGTTTTAGATTGATTATATTAATAGAATTATATTTAAACATATATTTGATAAAATCTTGTTTGTTGTAATATCTCATGTTCATGCTTAGGAGAACTGGCCTGCTTTTGACCTCAGTGGGTTGAAGATGAATGAGAACCCTAAGTATTTAGTAATTCAAAATATTCATAAAGGGGAAAATATAAGGAAGGCAAGAAGCCATTTACTCTCTATCATTTCCTAAGAGGTCAAATCTCAATAACAACCAGAACCAAAGAGTACGTCCAACTCTCATAATCTCAATTATATTGATCGTATCAATTTTCATTCAAGAAATAGGTCCAGGTGCAATTGCTCACACCTGGAATCCCAGCACTTTGGGAGGCCAAGGTAGGAGCATCGCCTGAGGCTGGGAATTCAAGACCAGCCTGGGCAACATAGCATGACCCCATCTCTACAAAAAATAAAAAAAAATTAGCCAGACATTGTGGCG
Source organism: Avahi laniger (assembly GCA_963575035.1). NCBI lineage: Eukaryota > Metazoa > Chordata > Mammalia > Primates > Indriidae > Avahi > Avahi laniger. Next base: position 18,883 of record CAUYSK010009444.1, read on the forward strand.
CACACAACTATGGTCCCAGCTTCCTGAGAGGAATGCTTGAGCCTTGGGAGTTTGAGGCTGCAGTGAGCTATAATCTCACCACTGCACTCCAGCCTGGGTGACAGAGCAAGATCTTATCTCTAAAAAAAAAAAAAAAAAAAAAAATTATATATATAGTCACCAAGGCATTCAGCTGGCTCTGAGACTAGCAGGGTGAGCAAAAACAGGCCCTGACCCAAGGCCCGTTTTCATAGCTCCCACACCAGGCAGAAAGCTCTAGGTATTAAGCAAGTAAGTATAGCAATTTGTGTAAAGTGTAACCATGATAAATACTCGGAAATACAGAGGATACGAATTCAATCTGGGAAGGATTTCCTGAAAAAATAATGATTAACTAGAAAAGAAGGGAGGGAAACACATTCCATGAAGAGGGAACAGTCACTGCAAAGACACCATGGTAAGAGGACTAACAGAAGTCAGGATGTTTGGGGCAGAAAGAATGAAGGGGAGGTGGCTTGCCAGGTTGGTTGTTAAGGCCTGTACAGGCAGAGGTCCACAGCGGACCAAGCAGCCAGGGGAAGCCATTGAAAGATTTCAGGGCGGACTAGCTTAGAAGATGTGCATTTTACAAAGAGTACTGTAGTCATTGCATGGAGACCAGACTGGAAGGTAGCAACTGAGTAGTCCACATGAGATGGTAGATTAGACAGGAGCTGTAAGTACATGCTGCAAAGTCATGGCAAGACTGGGTAGTAAAAATTCTCAGGACAAGGTAATAAGGAAGAAGTTAGGTTTCTGGCTGAAGAACCAGGCAGACAATGGCACTCTTCAAAGGCAGGGAGAACTAGAAAGAGGCCCGTTTGGGAAGAAAACTGTTGACTTCCAAGACTTACGTAAGAGTCTTCAACCATTAAATCTCCTTCAAGGCAGTAGGGATTTCTACTTCAGCAAATCATCTGTATGTGAATTCTTGCCATGGTGTTTTGATCCACTGGCCTGTCAACTCTGAACCTTTTACATTCAATCGGGCTTATGAAGAAGCTGAAATGAACTTAGTGGCCCTGCCTAAAATAACAAGTTCACCCAACAAATCGCTGCTTTATAAAATCTGACACAAAGGATGAGGCTGGAAAATGGGCTTGTCTAAAAGGCCAAAGCCATCAGGTAGCACCGCCTATGCAGGTTTGTTCTGTGGACGGCAACATAAAATCTGGGGCAGAGGGGGACCCATAGTTAATAAGTTGTAAATTATAGTCGTGTTTTGTCCATACTTGCCTTTGTAGTTTTGACTTTATTGCCACTGCTGCAGGACCAACCTGAGTAATCTGGCAACACTTTACAATCCTCTCCTTCCAAACAAGGATTCATGTGACACCACCACTTCTGAATCACGATGGAAGCTGGAAAACAAAAGCCAAATGGTATTTGTGACTCTATTTCTTCCTTCAAATATGGAAAAAATTAAAGCTCAACACAGTCAGTACATTGACTTCAAAGATCGCTAAAAAGAATTATTTCACCACAAGTAAATGTAAGGGTCCAACCAGCCATATACTCTACAAAATAAAGTATTTCACTTTTACAGTTGGCTATCTGAGTATAATATAGCTAAAGAGAGCTCAGGCTTTGCAGCAGGCCTGTCTGGGTTTGAATCTCTGTGCTACTTTCTAGATTTCTGGATGACTTTGGACTAGTTACCTACCTTCTCTTAGCCTCAGTTTCTTGATTTGGAAAATAGAGATAAACATAGATCCTTCCCCTCCTAGGATGTGAAGAGGATAAAGCTAGTCTGTGTGAAAGTCTTTGCTGACTTTGAACCAATCACAATGTTCACAGAAAATGTTAGCTATTATTATGGTCGCCGTACTATGGTGGGTGTTGACGCCGCCATGTTTGGTGCTCTTTGTTAATAGCAAAGATTAAAGGCAGTAAAAATTTCCATCACGCATGGTGCTCCTCTCTCCTTGCCCTTCCAGCGAGGGATGAGCAACCCCTTGAAGTTAATCTCTTATGTTCCTACATATGAATATTCTAGACTGGTTAGCTCTCCTGCAAATTCACTTTTCTCCTTTTCTCACCATCCCTGCAGCAATATGCCAATAAAATAATTTGTGTTTTAAGCCCATGAAGTAGAAAATGGCACCCCAGTTCTCTGGGTTTAGACACATAGCAGAAGTGGAGGAAACATCATCATCTTGGCTGGTTATTCCCACGGATTCAGAGGGCAAAAAAGATAGTGATTGATATTTAAAGATGAATGCAGCCAATGGGCTGGTATGAGACAGAGCTCTAGGGTTGGGGGTTACAGTGGAAGAAAGGATTAGTCCTACTTTTTTGTTCAAACAGCAACACTTATATAGAAAACATCTCCCAGTGGATATTTTGTTTTTTCCTTTGAATAACAAAGAATTTTATTATTTATCAACTAGAAGTATGGCCCACAGGTTCCTTTTTTTTATTTTAAAATATTTACTTGACAAAGATTGCAAATAGTAAAGCTGTGTAATGATTACCACAATTAACAGATCCATCACTATCATCTAATCTATACATTAGGTCCCTAGAACTTGTTTTCCTTATAGCTGAAAGTTTGTACCCTTTGACCAGCATCTCGCCCTTTCCCTCTGGTAGCCACCATTCTACTCTCTGCTTCCACGAATTTGACTTTTTTAGATTCCACATATGAGTGAGATCATACCATATCTGTATTTCTGTGCCTGGCTTATTTCACTTAAAACAACTTCTTCCAGGTTCATCCAGGTTGTCACAAATGGTAAGATTTCCTTCTTTATAAAGGCTGAACAGTATTCAACTGTTGTGTTTATATACCACATTTTCTTTATCCGTTCATCTGTCAGTTGACACAGGTTGTTTCTAAATCTTGGCTATTGTGAATAATGCTGTAATGAACATGGGAGTGCAGAGATATCTTGAAGGTACTGATTTCATATCCTTTGATTATATACCTAGAAGTTGGATTGTGGGATTGAACAGTAGTTCTATTTTTTTTTTTTTTTTTTTTTTTTTTATTGTTTTGAGGAACCTCTGTACTGTTTTCCACGATAGTTGTACTAATTTACATTCCCACCAAAAATGTACCAAGGTCGCTTTATTTTTATCACTCTGGCCAACACTTGTTAGGATGGCTACAATCAAAAAGGGAAAAAAATAACAAGTATGAGGTGATATATCATTGTGGTTTGACTTCCATTTTCCTGATGATTAATAATGTTGACCACCTTTTCATATACCTATTGGTCATTTGTATGTCTTCCTTGAAAAAATATCTATTCAGATTGTTTGCCTACTTGTTAATCAAATTATTTATTTTTTTGCATTTGAGTTGTGTGAGTTCCTTTTATATTTTGGGGACATTGTTAGGATATTAACTTCTCATTAGATGGTTTGCAAATATTTTCTCACAGTCTATAGGTTACATTTTCGTTTTGTAGATTGTTTCTTCTGATGTGAAGTTTTTTAGTTTGATGTAGTCCCAATTGTTTGTTTTTGCTTTTGTTGCCTGTGCTTTGGGTGTCATATCCAAAAATTCATTGCCAAGACCAATGTCAAGAACCTTTTCTCCCCTATGTTTTCTTCTAGGATTTTTACAATTTCAAGTCTTACATTTATATCTCTAATCCATTTCAGGTTAATTTTTATATATGATGTAAGGCCCTAATTTCTTTCTTTTGCATGTGAATATCCAGTTTTCCCAGCACCATTTACAGAAGACACTATTCTTTCATTTGTGTATTCTTGACACCCTTGTCAGAGATTTGTTGACTATTTATGCATAGGTTTATTTCTTGGTTCTCTATTCTGTTCCATCATGTGTCCATTTTTATACCAGTACAATACTGTTTTGATTACTATAGCTTAATAGTATAATTTATATAATATAAATTTGAATATATAGTTCATAATATAATTTGAATCAGGATGTGATGCTTCCAGCTTTGTTCTTTTTTCTCAAAATCACTTTAGCTATTTGGGGTCTTTGGTGGTTCCATACAAATTTTAGTACTATTTTTCTATTTATTTCTGTGAAAAATGCCCTTAGAATTTTGACAGGGATTCTATCTATAGATTACTTTGGGTAGTAATGACATTTTAACAATACAGTTCTTCTTATCCAAGAACACAGGATATTCTTCCATTGATTTGTGTCTTCCACAATTTCTTTCATGGATAGTTTGTTATGGAAATGCAACTAATTTTAGATGTTGATTTTGCAGGCCGCATCTTTACTGGATTTATTAGTACCAAACAAACATTTAAAGAGGAATTACTGCTCATCCTTCCCAAATTCCTGCAAAAAATTGAAGAGGGGGGAACACTTATAGACTCATTTTACAAAGCTAGATTACCTTTATACCAAAGCCAGTTAAAGACACTACAAGAAAAGAAAATTATAGGCCAATAATTTTGATGAAGATAGATGTAAAAATCCTCAACAAAATAACATCAAAACAAGCTGAATAGTACAGTTTTACAAACAATCCACCACAATCAAGTGAGATTTATCCTTGGGATCTAAGAATGTCTCAGCATACACCAATTAATGCACAATCAAATGATACACCATATTAACAGAATGAAGGATAAAAATCATGTAATCATCTCAAAGCATTTGACAAAATTCAACATATTCTCATGATAAAAACTCTCAACTAAGTAGGTATAGAAGGAATGTAACCTCAACAAAATAAAGGCTATAAATGACAAGCCCACATCTAACACCTTAAACAATAAAAAGCTAAAAGCTTTCCCTGTAAGATCAGGAACAAGATAAGGATGCTCACTCTCACCACCACTATTCAACCTACTACCAAAAGTCCTGGCTAGCACACATAGGCAAGTAAAAGAAGTAAAAGGCATCAGAACTGGAAAGGAAGAAGTTAAATTGTCTGTTTGCAGAGAACATGATCTTATACAGAGAAAACCCTACCAACTGCCCAGGATAGATTTGACTCAAACTACCACAACCTGTGAAGTCAGAAACTCAAGTTCAAGCAAAGATTTACAAATCCTAATAGCTACTTTTTACTGAGAGTCAGGTACTCTGCTAATTGCCTTCCTGCATTTTCTAATGTAAATCTCTCTACAACCCTGAGGTTAAAAGTTATTTTCCTGCATTTCATAGAAATGAAAAAACTTGAGGTCTAGAGGTATTAAACGACTGGGGCAAGGTCAAACCAGCATCTGGAGGGAGGCAATCAAACGCTAGAGCCCAAATGCTGATGCTTAAATATACATGTCCTCCCTTACACCACAGAAGTCTAGCAGAAACAAATCCTTGCATAGAAGAAAGCAGTGTGGGAGGCCGAGGCAGGTGGATTGTTTGAGCTCAAGAGTTCGAAACCAGCCTGACCAAGAGCGAGACCCCATCTCTACTAAAAATAGAAAGAAATTATCTGGACAACTAAAAATATATAGAAAAATTAGCCAGGCATGGTGGCACATGCCTGTAGTCCTAGCTACTCGGCAGGCTGA
>CAUYSK010009446.1:0-41418 GCA_963575035.1 Avahi laniger
CGGGTGGATTGTTTGAGCTCAGGGGTTCGAGACCAGCCTGAACAAGAGCGAGACCCCGTCTCTACTAAAAATAGAAAGAAATTAGCTGGATAACTAAAAATATATATATACAGAAAAAATTAGCCAGGCATGGCGGCACATGCCTGTAGTCCCAGCTACTTGGGAGGCTGAGGCAGAAGGATCACTTGAGCCCAGGAGTTTGAGGTTGCTGTGAGCTAGGCTGAAGCCACGGCACTCTAGCCCGGGCAACAGAGTAAGACTCTGTCTCAAAAAAAAGAGAAAAAAAAAATACCTAATACAATGTAAATGCTATGTAAATTGTTGTACTATATTGTTTAGGGAATAATGATGAGAAAAAATCTGTACGTGTTCAGTACAGATGCAGTTATCTATTTTTTTTCCAATATTTTTGATATGTCGTTTGGTTCTATTTCTCTAGAAAACCTTAATAAATCCTGATATCAGAGCCATCCAAAGGCATTACAAGAAAAGAAAACTATAGACAAAGTCCTCTATAACAGATACAAAAATTCTTAACAAAATTTCAACAAATTTAATCCAATAGCATATAAAAAGAATAACACAAAATGACTAGAGTTTTTTTCAGGAATGCAAGGTTGATTTAACAGATCATGCATCAATTTAATTTACCATATTAATAGATTAAAAAAGTAAAATCATATTATCATTTCAATGGATGCAGAAGAAGCTCTTGGCAATACCCAACATCTATTTTTGATAAAAATTTTCAGCAAACTAGAAAGAGAAGAGAACTTCCCCAACCTGTTAAACAGCATCTAAGAAAAACCTATAGCTAATATTACCCATAAAGATGAAAGACAATGCTTTCCTCCTAAGATCATGAACAAGACAAGAATGTTCTCCACTTCTATTCAACATTGTACTAGAGGTACTAGGCAGTCCAATAAGCCAAGAAACAGAAACGAATATGCAAGTAAAAGATGAAACTGTTTTGTTTACAGATAATATGATTGTCTATGTAGTATGCCCAATGTTTGACAGATACTAGAATTAATAAGTGAGTTTAGTAAGTTTGCAGCGTACAAGATCAATGTACAAAAATTCGTTGTATTTTTATATACTAGCAACGAACAATTGGAAATTAAATTTTTTAAATACCATATACAATAGCATCAAAATATTAAATACTTAGGGAGAAATATGATAAAAAATATATCCAAGGATTGGAAGACTGATATTGTTAGCATGTTAGTTTTGAATTGATCTATAAATTCAATGCAATCCTGATGAAAATCCCAGCAGGTGTTCTTGTAGTAACTGAGAAGCCAATTCCAATGGGAATGCAAAGGACCTAACATAGCCAAAACAACTTTCTTTAAAACTTGCATCCCAGCTATTCCACTCTGAATATTTATCCAACAGAAATGAAAGTATATAGTCACACAATGACTGATATATGAATAGCAGCTTTATTTATAAGAGCCAAAACCACAAAACAACCCAAAAGGCTATCAACAGGTGAAAGGATAAATGAAGTGTGGTATAACCACACAAAAGAATACTACAGGACAACAAAAAGGAATGAACTATGGGTACATGCTACAAGGTGGATGAATCTCAAAATAATTATGGTGAGTGTAGGAAGCTAGACCAAAGAGATTGCATATATTATTTCATTTATATAAAACTCTGGAAAAATGAAAACTAATCTATAGTGACAGCAAATCAGTGGTTTCCTGGGGGTGGGGAAATAAGGAAGAGAAGGATCTTTTCAGGGTGTTGGAAAGGCTCATTATTTTCATTGTGGTGATGTTTCGCCAGTAGATACATATGTCAAAACTTACCACATTTCATATTTTAAATATGTGCGGTTTATTCATGTCAGTTTTCCTTAATAAAGGTGTGGTTTTGGGGGGGGTTGTTTGTTTGTGGGAGACAGGGTCTTACTCTGTTGCCAGGGTATGAGGGCAGTGGCATCATCACAGCTCACTGCAACCTCAATCTCCTTAGGCTCAAGCAATCCTCCTGCCTCAGCCTCCTAAGTAGCTGGGACTGCAGGTGCACACCACCACATTGGGCTAACTTTTCTATTTTTTGCAGAGACGGGGGTCTCGTGATGTTGCCTAGGTTGGTCTTGAACTACTGGCCTCAAGCAATCCTCCTGCCTCAGCCTCCCAAAGTGCTAGAAGTACAGGTGTGAGCCACCGTGCCCAGCTGATAAAGCTGTTTTTTAAAAGTACCGAAACAAAGAACAAGACAGGACACAAGTTTCCAGAAGGGCTCAGATGGAAGGCAGTGTTTCTCGATGTTGGCTTCATTTCACAATCGCCTTAGGCAGTTTTAAAAGTCCTGATGCTCAAGCTGCACCCAAGATCCATAAAATCAGAATCTCTGGGGGTGGCACCGAGACACCAGTTTTGGGTTTTTTTGGGGGGATGCTGACAGGGTCTCGCTATGTTGATTAGGCCAGAGTGCAGTGGCTATTCACGGGCACAATCATAGTGCACTGAGGCCTCAAACTCCTGGCCTCGAGCCATCCTCCCACCTCAGCCTCCTGAGTAGCTGTAACTACAGATGCTTGCCACTGCACCCACCTGGCATTGGTATTTTTAAATCTCCCTAGGAGATTCTGAAGTGCAGCCAACGCTGAGAACTGGTGAGTGGAGGACAAGAGGGAATATGAGGAGTACAAGGTATTAAGAAGTGTGCAGGGTATGGGAAGGGTCCAAAGCATTGGTGAAATACAGGCCAGGGAAGGGATGCCCAGGGTAGAGGGATCCAGGAAGAAAGTAGGGGCGTGGGTTAGGAGGACTACCATGGTAAGGACAGAAAGGGTAGGAATAAATGACGCATGTGCAAACTGGAAGTTCACTCTGTCTCTCATGAAATTAGAGTCTGTGTGCATCTTGAGGAGATGGTGAGCAGAATCACCCTGATCTTTGGCTATGTGGTTGTTCATTCCTTTCTCCTTTGGGAATCCTGGTCTAGGAAACTCCCAATGTCATTAAACTCTCCTGAAGCTCTTTAAATTATTTGTGAAATCTGACAACAAAAGGAGGGGTTCAGCCGGTGCGTTGGCTCACACCTGTAATCCTAGCACTCTCGGACGCCGAGACAGGGGGATCTCTTGAGCTCAGGAGTTCGAGACGAGCCTGAGCAAGAGTGAGACCGCATCTCTACTACAAACAGAAAAACTAGCCGGGCGTACTGGCGCACACCTGTAGTTCCAGCTATTTGGGAGACTGAGGCAGGAGGATCGCTTGAGCCCAGGAGTTTGAGCTACGTTGATGCCACTGTAGTCTACCCAAGGCAACAGAGTGAGACTCCGTCTCAAACAAACAAACAAAAAAAAAAAACAAGGGAGGGGATTTCCAGCCCTGGGATCCAGCAACCGTCATAAAGGACACGAGAAGGTAAGTGGCCTAAATTCTTCTAAACCAGAGACTCTCAATTTCAGCTGCTTCAGAATCACCCAGGGACTTCATCTCTAGAATGGAACCTAAGTATCTATATTTATGGTATATCCCTCAGGCTCCCAAAGTTTCAGAACCACCACTAACCCACTGGCTGATGAAGACACCCGTTAAAAATTTTCCAAGCCCTGATCTAATCTCAGGCTCTAGCTTTCCAAGTAGATGGAGAGGGATAATGTGTTTTAACAGATGAAGGGATTTTGATCCCAGTTTATCATGCATAAGGCAGGAGCAAGCCAGGGACAGCTCCTGGGGAAAGGAATATCAATTGGCACCTTTGACACACTGGTGGCAACCGCTCACCAGGGCCATAAACCTAAGGCCAGTCCCTTTGCAGCAGTGGGACTTTGTCATACACACACACACACACACACTCTGAGTCTTGGTGAGAAGTGAGTCCCAGGTACCTTGATGTTGCCACCACTTCCGCTCATGACATCATGGAAACTTCTGTGTGGCTGGGCTCCTGAACACAGCAGCCTGCCTGTGGCTGTGATGAGGCAGCACAAACCCTGGAAGCTTTGTGATAGGTGACTGGAGTCAACAAGTAGCCATAGGCGTGTGGTGGGGAGAACCCTTTCCCCAGGGAGCCCACTGAGCTAGAAACACCAGAGGGCCCGGGTATGGGGGGAGACCGCCCATCACACCATCCGTGTGGGGCAGAGGAAGGGAAGAGATGAAGAAAGGACATAGGTGGGCAGGGAGGGCAAGGTCCCAGCCAAGTCAGGACAACTGCCATCCTGTGCCCAGCAGCCTCGCAAAGTCCAGGCATCTGCTGAGTGAAAGAGGATTTCTTTATTGGCTGAGCAAGCAGGGAAGGTACAATTGATAACTGATGTTTCTAGATCCACCAGTCCCAGTTTCACTTGTTCCGCCAGTTTCCTCCAAGATGGCTGTATTGAACATCCTCCTGATCTCGGAGGGGCTAAGAGAGGAGAGGGAGGATCGGTCAGAAGGCAGGGGCAGAACCCTCCTGGGGAAGACCCAGCAGACCCCGAGATGAGTGCTCACACCTCACCTCTCCAGTCACCCCCAGCCAGGAATGCCCCACCAGGACCCTTCACACATGTGCAGCACACACTGTCAGCCTCTGTCTCCACTCACTCCTTTTCTCATTCATGCCTCCTTCCCCTCAGGACTCACCTGATAGACCTGATCATTCCTTAACAGAGCTTGAACGTCAGCTGCTAGAAAAACCAGAGAAAGAGAGTCATCGGTAGTCTAGGAGAATGAGACGGTGAGACCCCATGAACACTGCAGGGGGACTGCAGTTGGCCACACTCTCTCACGCCCTCAGAAATCTGCATGAGCAGTGTGTGCACACAAACTCTTCTAACAAGCAGAATTTGTTGTAGGAGTCCTTAGTAGATTGCAAAAGTGACTCCCAGATGAGACTGAACCTACCACCAGCCCCATTCCTTAGCTGGCGCTTGAGCTCATTGACACACACACACACTCTGCCCCTCCACTAACCCCCAGAGAGCCTTCCTGTTTCATGTCCAGCAAAGCAGTAGACTCCCAAAGCAAGGAGCAGGGTGGCAATGATGTCAATGATGATCATGCCAGCCAGGAAGGCTGGGTCCAGCTCCACGCAGTTCTGGCACACTGTGGGGGAAGGGAGGAGAGAAGAGGGGTAGACAGCCTTTAAGATCAGGGAACCATCTCTGCTTTCTAGGGTAGCCATAGGACCTCTCATGCCAAGATCTAAACTTCAGTAAGATCCTGGGAGAAAGGCCTGGTGATGGCTTTACCACATCTACCACCACCCTTCATCCCAAAGAATCCCCAAGGACAGCCAAGATGCAATCTCATCTTAGGGCGGTGGCAGTGTGCCAGACACTATCCCAACCAAGGCTGCAGTAACAAGGCCTCTACTGCTCTGTCCTCCTTAGTTAAGCTCTCTCTCCCACTGTGATACTCCCAAATCTAGCTTGTACCATTATGAGTGACTGCAGTTTGTTTAGAGAACAGATGGGTTCACCACAGCCCCTCTAGTCGGAAAGTTCTCACATCCAGAGGCCCCATGCATTCCAACCCAAAGGGTCCAGGAGGCACCTACTTCGAAAATAAACTTGCAGAGAAGATACTCGGTTGGCATGTGTATCTGTTGCATTACACATATACATTCCTCGTGGGTCCAGGATGCGTTTTCCCAGGTCCAGCCTTTTGTTCTCTGACAAGAATGTTCCCATCGTTCCCTCTACCCACGTGATGCTGGTATTGCAATCCAAAAACACTCTGTCCTCAATTTCCTCCACTGGTATCATGAAGGGGCTCACTAAGGGGGGGAAAAAAAGACCACAATTGGAGATAGCTCTTGGGTCTGCGCCAGGTTCCTTGTTCTGCTCAGGCTCATGCTTAAGAAAGATCACTTTCCTAGTCTAGTTTCTAGATCCATCTAATTACTTTGACAGTCTGAGAGCATCTCCACAGCCCACAGAGGCACTGGAATCTGTACCTCCAAACCCAGGGAACAGTGGAATCTACGTTCTCCCTGAACTTCACATTCAGTCACCAATTTGGATACCAGAGCACCTTCTAGAAAACCCCAAAGTAGCTGTTTCTTATGCCTCTGAAGCAGGTCAGGAGTACATGCATGTGTATTCAGGGAGACACGTGTACATCAAATGCTTCCAATCCTATAGTCATGTCTCCCTTGGGGATCTGTTTCCAGTGGAAATCCTGGGTGTCCCAGTACACTTGACTGTTAAGTGATCATTGGACCCACTTGCTTGGGATTGAGGGGGTTCCTGGCACATGAGACTTTCAGTTTTAAAACTAAAACTGGCAAACTGGAGTGAGTTGAAATTCCACTATTTAATAACCCCCTAAAGCTGTTCCTACTCCCTACTCAACCTAAAGTTAACTTTTCTCTTAAAGCACTACCTTAAGTGGCTCCAAAGGTGATGTGATCTGGCCAAAGGACCAAGAGTCCTGATCCCAGAGGCCATCAGCCCTGGGAGGAACAGTGCGTGTAGCTCTGCTCCCATCCCCTCCCTAGGTTCAGGCGCACACACGCTGAACCATATAGATCTCTGATCTAAGGCCTACGGAGAGATGTTCAAGGCCAATACGTACCTCTGGCTAGAGTCATTCGGAGCCCAGAGCCTGCTTCCCAGACCCTGTGCTACATCCCAGCCCTGACCTTTGACATCCTAGGGTGCCTGGTGAATTGAAGCTAGCGTTAAGAAGCACTTTCAAGTAGACCTCTCTCCCAGTGGTCATGTCTCTCCCAGGTCCCTTCCCCCGCCCACCTGGAGTAGCCTTACCTTGGGGGAGAAGGGCAGCCAGTATCAGACCAGCCAGAAACTTGCTGTGTTCCATCTCCCAGCAGAATTCATCCAGTACATAAAGCCAGGTCATCGAACTACCAGCCAGGGTGAGAGCTGCCCTCCCCCAACTGACTCACAGGCACCGGAAAAAGTAAAGAGTTGGGGAGGAACTAGAAGATGTCTGCTTCTCTGCTCTCTGCCTTTGACGATGGGAGACTGTCAGGGTAGGGGTAGGGTAGGGGTTGGGTCGGAAGGAAGCAGGTGCAAACTGCTCTTTCTCTGAGCCGGGAGCTGGTAGAGAATATGGAAAAGTTTGCCTGAACTTCAGAGCCGCTGTTGATGATATAACTACATTTATTCACCATCTAAAAGCTCCCACCTTTCGAGGCCCCTTGAGAGAAGCCATGAACCCCACAGCACAAACTAGACCAGCTAGGTTGGTCTTGGAAGCTGGTCTTTCTCAGAACTGGGCAGCCTGGGACACCAGATAGAGCAGCTTCTTGCCAGTGGGGGAGGGGGGTGAGCTTTAGAGCCCCCCAGCCAGAGATTTGAATCCTGGCTCCAATGCTGCCTACCCACAGGGCCTGGGTCAAGTCATGAAATTTTTCAGAGTCTGATTCCCTTAGTATCATTATAAGGATTCAAACAAAATGTTTGCATGGTGGCTGCCACATTGTATGTGCTCAGTAAGACGTAGTTATTAATAACCATATAATTGATTCCCAGGCAGAATTGAGCCTCTGCAGGAGACAAATGAACCTTTTTCCCCTGTGGCTTATGGAAATCTCGAAGTCTTCACATTGCCTCAGTTAGACTGTCATTTACCTGAGGACGAAGTCATGTCTCACTGCTGTATGTTGGGCCTGGTACATATTGGGAGCTCTGTAAATTGTTGACTCGATAACTGACTGGCTGGGGGACAAGGGGGCCTGAGATCCTAGACGCTCTGTCCGCATCCTGGTCCCTGGAAATGTGCTGGCTTGTCTTCCTGGAAGTGTCCCACCTATTCCCCTCCAGGCAGGCACCTCTTTGATGATCTCAAAAGAACAGTGAAAAAGAATCCCTGAATGAGGACCTGGATTGAGGTGATTTTGCATTTGGAGCTTTAGCCCTAAGCACCTGCGAGTCCCACCTAAATTCATTAGTTACAGCAACAACAAATGGCCACAGGCAACAACTGACTGCAATCCTGGCAACAACGGGTGGCAGGGACATTTATCTCCCTCATGAAGAAGGGGGCCCTGGACCATCTCCCAGCCAGCATCCAGAGTAGTTCTGTGTGCAAGGCGAGTCTCTGAGTGCCAATCCAGCGCTCTCTCCCTCTCCCTCCCACCCTCCACTCCTTAACAGAAAAACAAGAGGCCTCTGCACCTGCAGCTCTGCTGACGCCCCCGCTGCCCACACTTGCAGCAGGGGTGGAGGCTCTGGGTTCTTGCCGTCTAGAAGGGGCCCCAGCCCAAAGGTGCTGGGCGGAGCCAGTGTAGCTGCCGCACAAGCAGCTGGCTGCTAAGGGCTGCTCTTCACTTCTGCAGAGGGAAGGATAGAGACTGACATGGAGCAGGGGAAGGGTCTGGCCGGCCTTATCCTAGCTATCATTCTTCTTCAAGGTAAGGGTCTGCAACCAGGAAAGGGGCCCAAGGGAAGAGGCCATCACCAGGGAGACAGGAATATTGGGATCCCTAAGCTTGAGTCCGCCTCAGCTGTCACCTTAGAGCTCAAAGAAGGAAGGGCAAAATGGAGTCTCTTGCTGTTCTCTGCTAGAGAAGAAGCAGTGTCCAATAGGAGAAATGGGATCCTTGTCTCTGAGAAATCAAAACAGAGCACTTAACTGGCTAGAGAGAGGACCCTGCTGCCGCCATCTTACATCTGAGCATAGCCCAAAGGGGCATAGGCCAGGAAACTGAAAGGAAAAGGTATGTGCTCCCTAATTCAGAGCCCGGCTTAGCAGTGGATCTCTGAAGCATTCATTCACTCAGTTGGTCAGCTGGTCAACAATTATGTGTGAGATCCTAATATGTGATAGGCCAGGAGGATATAAAAATGAATAAAAAGCTTATGCTCTAAAGAGCTCATAGTGTAACTGCAGAGGTAAGTTTTAATATTGCTAGACTGAGTATAAGATACAGTGTGGGGAACCTGTACAAATATTCAGTTAAAAATACCCAACAGGAAGTGGATGAACTAGGTCGATACCCGGAGTCCGGACACATTGGCAGAAGCTAAAACCGTGAAAGTTGCTGAAATCATACAAGTACCATGAGTGATGTGAGGAAGACAGGGTGGGAAGACAGAACTGTGAGGACATAAATGGAACTGTGTGGACATAAACTTTTAAGGGGCATTTAGACAAAAAAAATCCCAGGAAAGAGCTGTAATGATCAGTTGAGTGTGATACTATGGAAACCAAGGGAGTAGAGAGCTTCTAGAAGGAGAGAATTACCAAGAGTGTAAAATGTTAAAGAGAGTTCGCTAAATTAAGAATGCATTTTAAAGTTTTTTCCTTGATATTTTATTATACTGCAAAAAAAGAGAATATATTTAAAAGTTTAAATCTGTGGGCTCTGGCAAAATAAAGGTCATGGGTGATTTAGAACAGTTTTGATGGGGTGGTGTGAGTGCAAACCAATGGATATGAGTAGAGATGAAGGTAAGGTGATAGAGAACAGCAAGGGTAGACTATTTTTTAAGGTAATTTGAATGAGAAGAAAGAAGAGATTGAGAAGGGGGAAGTAGAGTCCAAGAAGAAATGTTTTTGAGGGTGGGAGAAACTCGAGCACATTTCTAGGCTAACAGAGGTGAGTAGAGCAAGGTCCTGGAGTTGATATTGGAAGGATGGAGTCAAGGGTGGGGTCAAGGGCACCGAGCAGAAATACAATATTACCCTCTGAGACGAGGAGAAAGGACGTGCAGATGGCTCCAGCCACAGCTAGGTTTGTGAATGGAAAGAAAGGGCCCTAACAGCATCTGTGTTCTCAAAAAACTAAGTGGTAGGCAATACCTGAAACTCAGCTGGGTGATGGCCAAATGAGAGACTTGAAGGTGAGAATTTAGAATTATTTCTGAGGATGTGGGAGGAAGAGCCAGCTAAAGACAACAGAGGTTGAGGGGCAGGGCTAAAAGCCTGAGTGAGGCAGCGGGATGTAGTGGAAAGAGCACTGGGCTGAGCAGTAGAAAACCTGAGCTCTGGGTCCCGCTAGGCCACCAGTGAGCTGTGTGAATTTGAACGATGCCTCCTCCGTCTGGGAGTTCTCACATCAGCCAACCCATAAATTTGGCTATTTGAGCCCTCAGATACTCAAAGGAAACAGCACTCACATATGCTGAATTAAAAGGTGTCAGTGATCAGTCCAATCTCCTTTCCTATGGAATCTGAATTAGAATGAGGAGTCTCTTTGTCCTTCCATGGTGACCAGGTGATTGGGAAGAAGGGCTGGTAAGAAATCTGTTTAACTGTTTGCCTTGCTTTTTTTTTTTCGTCCACTCATTTATTCATTCATGCATTCATTCAGCAAATATAACTTCCATACCCTCTCCCTGTGGAATCAGAACACTTGGCCCTCCCAGTACATTGATGTGTTCACCAACCAGGAAGCTCCATCAAGTTGTCTTTTTTTTTTTTCTTTTGGAGGCAGAGTCTCACTCTGTTGCCCAGGCTAGAGTGCCGTGGCGTCAGCCTAGCTCACGGCAACCTCAAACTTCTGGGCTCAAGCAATCCTTCTGCCTCATCCTCCTGAGTGGCTGGAATTACAGGCATGTGCCACCATGCCTGGCTAATTTTTCTATATATTTTTAATTGTCCAGCTAATTTTTTTTCTATTTTTAGTAGAGATGGGGTCTCGCTCTTGCTCAGGCTGATCTTGAACTCCTGAGCTCAAATGATCCACCCGCCTCAGCCTCCCAGAGTGCTAGGATTACAGGCGTGAGCCACCGAACCCGGCCTCCACCAAGTTTTTATTGAGGCATCTTTACACAGTCACGATTGATTGAATCATTGGCCACTTGACTGAACTCAATTTCTAGCCCCTTCCAGCTCCCAGGACTTATATCACTGGTTTTTAAGTCCTAATCTTCTATCCATATGGTTGGTCCTGACCAGCACCATCTTGAGTCATCTCCTTAGTATAAACTCAGGTGTGGGCTAAGAGTCCACCACTAATAACAAAGCCATTCCCAACACTCATGAAATTCCAAGAGTTAAAAACTCTCTCCCAGAAATCCAGGACAAAGACCAAATTCTTTATCAACACCTCAAATTCAATTTGGCGATTTAGGCTACAAGCCAGGAAAGTAGGTATAGTTATTGTCATTTCCGTGGATTAGGATCTCTCTTGATCTTGGCCTCAAATGACCAGGGAAATACGTTGGGGCATCCAAACAAGTTCATGCCTAGTTGATCTGATCCTCTATCTCTATTGTGTCTTTACAGGTACTGTGGCCCAGTCAAAAAAAGGTAGGAGAAATGGCTTCTTTCTATCCTCAAACTCTGAGAAAAGTCATGGAAATATGGCTTCCTACAACAGCGGTCCTGTAGGAGTGAACAGTTTAGAAAGAATGGGATGATGGGTGATAGCCAATGTCTCCGTTGTCAACCAAATCAGTGGCCCGTCATGACCTGTTCTGGGCAGCCTTCCTGTCACTGAGCATTTAACTTCTGCTCCTCCCAGGAGAAACAGGACCCTTGGTAGCTAGGCACATCTCGAAGTATGACCCATGAACCAGGAGCCCGGGCATCTCCTGGGAGCATGTTAGTGATGCAGATTCTCCCTTCCCCAGAACTACTGAATAGAATCTGAATTCTTTTTTTCTTATTTTATTTCTTTTTATATTTCAAAGTAAGCTGTTGTTTCATATAGTTTTACCTATAGTTTCATTCC
This sequence comes from Avahi laniger, assembly GCA_963575035.1. Lineage (NCBI taxonomy): Eukaryota > Metazoa > Chordata > Mammalia > Primates > Indriidae > Avahi > Avahi laniger. The sequence continues at coordinate 11,602 of CAUYSK010009446.1, forward strand.
TTTTTCAAATTTCTTTTTCTTCAGCTATACTTTCTTTTATCTTAGAACATGAAACACAGTAGATGCCAATAAATTGTTGGCATTATTGTTGTGAAACATTTGAACTTTTAAAACATTGCTGTTTTCTCATGGTGTCCCATTAACTGCTCCTAAAAAAGTTATATGTTTAAATTTTGATCTGTATCTTCATCAGACATGTAAACATATCAAGCTATATGAACAGCTCAGAGCAAAAGAAATGAAAAAAGCAAATCATTGGGAGCTTCCTTGTAGGAAAGTATTCTCAATTGAACTTCACAGATTTCATTTTTAAAAGAACGTCTGTGGTCTTGAACATGTCAATAAAAGTCATTGGAGGAGCAGTAGAAGGGCCAGCTCAGGCTGTGTAACCTTCTTCCAGAACCTGAAATTTTAACAAGATCCCTATGTGATTCATATGTACATTAAAGTTTGAGAAACACTGCTCTAATGGTCTTCTGGTACCCTGAGGCAGGCAGAATTTTAGAGGCAAGATCCTTAACAGAACCATGGCTTTTCCCTTTGCAGAAAACAATCTGGTAAAGGTGGATGAAACTCAAGAAGATGGTTCAGTACTTCTGACGTGCAACTTGGAGGGAAAGAATATCAAATGGTTTAAAGATGGAAAGATAATAAACTCTCTAAATGAAAGTAAAAATGTATGGAATCTAGGAAGTAGTACCAAGGACCCTCAAGGGATATATTGGTGTCAAGGATTAAAGAACACTTCAAAACCACTCCAAGTGTATTACAGAAGTATGTAATCCCCTTTGGTTTGTTTGTTGTGAAATTAAGCAGGACTTGCTGTTCTGGTGAGCCTACAGTCAGGGTGAAGGTGGAAATAGATGCTAACAATATTATAATATCCAGTTCTCTTAATCTCAGCTTGCCTCTTTTTAAATATTACAAAACAGTTCTCTTGGCTTCTTGAAAAAGCATAGCCAATCCTGTAAAGCCTTGTTTACCTTTGGGTAAGTTCCAGGGATTAGAGCAATTCTGCAACTTCCATAAACTGAGTGGGGGTGGGATGAGAGGGTGATTACAAGGTGAGCGGCACTGAGGAATGGAGAGCAGTGAAGCATGGAGGTGAGTGTCTAGTCTTCCTTCTGTTCCACCTAGCTCCTGATAGTTAGACTACACGCACTCCTGGGGGACGGAGGAACATCAAGATGGGTTGAGTTCTTGGTCCAAGAGTCTTTCCTTGCCATGGGGAAGGAGAAGCCTGCTGTCCTAGACAGAGGCATTACTCTGATAGGCAGGAGAAAAAGATCCAGAAAGAACAACTTTCATACCCTGAAGGAGACTTGTCCCTCCTTTTCTTGACAGTGTGTCAGAACTGCATTGAGCTCAATGCAACCACCGTATCCGGCTTTATCTTTGCTGAAATCATCAGCATTTTCTTCCTCGCTGTTGGAGTCTACTTCATTGCTGGACAAGAGGGAGCTCGCCAGTCAAGAGGTAAAAGAAACTTCTTAGATGAAAGATGGGACCACCTGAGACCCTCAGTTTTCCTCCTACCAAAATAGATCCAATAAAAGGGTCTGAGTTGGCATGTCTTGCTAAGGTACACAATCGATAGAGGCTGTTTCTGTGGGGCAGGAGAAAAAGGACATTTGATGTCATCACAGCATGTTTGCCTGTCTCAAAAGTCAGCTCCCTCTGATTTGTGCTCTCTGTTTGTTAAAAATTCTTTGTTGAAGTAAAACCTACATACAGAAAAGTGAATCACAAGCATACAGCTCAAATATTTTAGCAAAGTAAACACATCCAGCACCCAATTTAAGAAAGAGTATACTACCAATGCCGTAGAAACCCCTCTTGTGGTCACTTCCAGCCACTAACCATACCCAGAGTGAGCACTGTCCTGACTTCTAACAATAGGGAATAATTTTACTTAGTTTTGTTCTTTATGTAAATGAACTCATATAGTAGGTATTCTTCCATGTGGCTTCTTTCACTCAACAATATGTTTGTGAGATTTATTCAGACTCTTGTGTGTAGATGATTCTTACTATTTAGTATTCCATTGTGTGAATATAACCCAATTTATTATCCATTCTACCCTCTGTGTGTGTTTTGTTTATTTTTTGTGCAGCTTCAGACAAGCAGACTCTGTTGCCCAATGACCAGCTCTACCAGGTAAGGGAATGAAGAATGAAAGAGACATTGCTGCAATAAGTGGGGGTAAAACTTTGGGATTGGGGGCAAGTTAGTTGGAAGATACTATGCAGATAAGGAACTGCTTATAGCATACCAGTTGGTGGAATAGTTATCCCTTTGGGTAGAATAGATGAAATAAAGAAAAGGGTTGAGAGAGACTGTGGTCAGGATCTAGTGAGTAAAAGTTGAGGAAGACACTGAGACGGACACACACACAAAAAGCTGTATACAGAGCCTCCATCTCCTTGTCCTCTTTCCAGCCCCAGGACCATGAAGCACCCACTCCAAAGCCTCACAAATAAAAAGCATTCAATAAATATGCATTGAATTAATTAATATTGGATTGAAATAAATGGCCTTATAACTGTACCGTCCTTTCCAGCCCCTCAAGGATCGGGAAGATGACCAATACAGCCACATTCAAGGAAACCAAATGAGGAAGAAATGAGCTCAGGACACAGAGGAGGTGGGTTCTTCAACACCAATTCTAAGAAAGGTACCTTTGCATCACCTGCAACCACACTGCATATATACACTATAATTTATTTCACCTGTCCTCACAAGGATCAGCCTGTTGGGTGGTGGCAGGTGGTTTGACAGGCCCTTTTCTAAAAACACTGAGGTCAGTCAGTACTGATTGTCTTGGCCTAAGAAAATATGAATGCTGTGCTTATCTGTAAATCCTTTTAGAACAGGGCGTCAAGCCACAGAGATGCTGAATATTAATCTTAACCTATCTATATTAGAGTTTCTCCATATCCACACCATTAACATTTTGGCTAGTTAATTGTCTGTGAGGAGGGCTGTTCTGTGCATTTTAGGAGTTATAGGAGCGTCCCTGGCCTCTATCCACCAGATGCCTGTGGTATCTCCCAGTGTGACAACCTAAAATGTGTCCAGACATCCCCTCGGGCAAAATCACCCTTAATGAAGAAGAACCAACCTTTCAATCAACCATTCAATCAATCAGAAGTTCTGACCCATCATCAGTTTATGAGAAATTTCAGTTAAGAAGACAGGACTGAAAGCATTATTTGATTTTCTGAACCAATTGCCATTTTTCTTTTTTCAATCCAGGTGTTCTCCTTCTATTCAGTTTTCAGAATCAAAGCAATACATTTTGGAGAGATCCTAGCAGAGAGATTTTCAACCCTAAACTCAAGGTTCCCAGGGGTGACAAATGGGTAAGAAAGGCCATCAGAGCAAATTTGGGTTTTTCTCAAATAAAATAAAAATAAAAACAAAAACAAGTATGGTGTTTGAGAAGCGCCACCTATTGGGAAAAAATGTAAAAGAAAAATGAAAAGATCAAATGACCTCTATTTGAATAGAACTTTTTTTTTAGTTTTAATTTTTATTTAGTTTTTGTATAGGTCATAATTGACATGGCTCAAATATGCTGTGAAAGATCTCCCACTATCTCCATCCCCAGCCATACAGCTGTCTTCTCCAAAGACAAACTAGTTTCTTATATATCTTTCCGGAGGTATTCTAGGCATATGTCAGCAAATTCTCAAGTACATATTATTCTCCCTTCCCCTATTTTTCACACAAATGATATCATACCATACATTTTGTACTTTTCCCAATAAGACCTGAATATTATTTCACACCATATAAAGAACTCCTTATTTAATGCAATCACATTGTATAGATACACTATAATTCATTTCACCTGTCCTCTATTGATGGACATTTAAATTGCTTCTAATGCTTTGTTCTTACAACAATACTGCAATGACTAACATTGTATAAATGTCATTTTAAAAAATAATTGCATTGAAGTATAATTTACATGCCATAAAAGTCATCCATCTTAAGTGATTCCACGCATTCTCAGTAATTTTTAGTAAATTTGCCTGATTGTACAACCATCACCATGATCCAGTTTTAGGATATTTCCATCATAAGCTTAAGATCCCTCATGCTACCTGTAGTCACTCCCTGTTCCCACTCTCAGCTCCAGGTAACCACTAATCTCTTTTCTGTCTCTAGATTTGCCTTTTCTGGACGTTCATATAAATGGAATCATACCATATGGGGTCTTTTGTACTTAGCTTCTCTCACTTAACATGTTTTCAGTGTTCATCTCTGGTTGTAGCATATATCAGTGTTTTGTTTCTTTCTGTTGAATAGTCCCTTGCAGGGCTATACCACATTTTGTTTATCCATTCACCAGTCAATGAACATTTGAGTTGTTTCCATTTTTTGGCTAGTATAAGTAATGCTGCTGTGAACATTCTCATGCAAGTTTTTGGACATGTTTTCATTTCTCTGGGGTAGATGCTCGGGAGTGAAGAATTGCTGGGTCATATGGTAAATTTATGTTTAACTTTTTAAGAAGCTGCCAAACTGTTTTCCAAGCTAGCTACACCATTTTACATTTCCATTACCAATGTATAAGGGCTCTTCTTTCTCTGCATTGTCACTATTTGCTTTTTTTTTTTTTTGAGACAGAGTTTGGCTCTGTTGCCCTGGCTAGAGTGCCGTGGCGTTAGCCTAGCTCACAGCAACCTCAAACTTCTGGGCTCAAGCGATCCTACTATCTCAGCCTCCCGAGTAACTGGGAATACAAGCATGCACTATGCCTGGCTAATTTTTTCTATATATATATTTTTTTTTTTAGTTGTCCAGATAATTACTTTCTATTTTTAGTAGAGACGGGGTCTCGCTCTGGCTCAGGCTGGTCTCGAACTTATGACCTTGAGGGATCCACCCACCTCGGCCTCCCAGAGTGCTAAGATTACAGGCATGAGCCACCGCCCCTGGCCTGTCACTGTTTTAATATAGCCATTTTATGGGTGTAAATGGTATCTTATTGCGGTCTTCATTTGCATTTCCCTAATGACTTGTAATGTTTCATGTGTTTATTAACCATTCATATACCTTTAGTGAAATATCTGTTCCAATCTTTTGTCCATTTTTTAAGTGAGTTGTCTGTCTTCTTACTATTGAATAGCAAGAGTCTTTACATATTTTGGGTACAAGTCCTTTGTCAGATATATGATTTGAAAATATTCTTTACCAGTCTGTGGTTGGTGTTTTCACTTTCTTAATAGTCTCTTTTAAAGCACAAAGGTTTTGAATTTTGATGAAATACATTTAACCAGTTTTTCTTTTATATATTTTGCTTTTGGTGTCATATTTAAGAAATCTTTGCCAAACCCAGTCACAAAGATTTTCTGCTGTTTTCTTTTTATAGTTTTTAGAGTTCTATGGTTTTAGCTCTAACAATAAATGTCATTCTGAACATGTGTAAGACTATTTGTAACAAATATAAATAAATGGAATTGTTAGGCACTTGTATTTGTGCTTGTAATTTTATTAAATATTGCCAAATAGCACTTCATAGAAGTTGTATTGATATATACTACCAATGACAATAAACGAAAGTGCCTTTCACTCATACATGTTCCATCAGTGTATTATTAAACTTTTGAATTGTGCCAATCTGATGGCATCTCGGTATAATTTAAATTTATATTTTTCTTATTAAAAATTAAAATGAACCATGTGTTTTTCCTTCTCATGAAATATAGGCTCACATTTTTTATCTTTGTCTTATTGATTTGCACCAGCCCCTTACATATTTGAGAAAATAGATCTTTTGTGATATTAGTTGCAAGTATTTTTCCAATTTTGTTATGTGTTTTTTTTTTACTTTACTTGTGGTTGGTTTTTCATGCATATTTTACAAATATTTACATGTAGTAGAATTCACTGGTCTTTTATGGCCTCTAGATTATGTTTCATATTTAGAAAGGTCTTCCTCCATTTTAAGATTATTCTTTTTGAAAAGTTCTCCCATGCATTCCTCTAGCATTTTTATGATTTTATTTTATACATTTAAAACTTTGGCCCATCTTGAATTAATTTCAGTGTAAAGCCTAACATATTGACCAACTTTTATCTATCAAGTTATTCCACAAATATTTATTAAATGGTTGATCTTGTGTCCATTCATTTGAAATGCAATGTTACCACTCTACTCTCACCAAATTGCAAGTCCCAGGAAGGGAAAGACTTGTATTTTTCCCTATGGTATCTTAAGCAACTAGAACAGTGGTAGGCAGGCACTCAAAGATAGCATAGTGCTTTTGTGTCTGTGTGTGTGTTAAAATGTACAAAACATAAAATTTACCATTTTAATCATTCAGTGTACTATTCAGTAGCATTAAGCTCATTCACACTGTTGTATAGACACAACCACTGTCCATTTCCAGAACTTTTTCATCGTCCTAAACAGAAACTTTAAACCCATTAAACAATAACTCCCCATCCCGCCCTCCTCCAAACCCCTGCTAACGTCTATTATACTCTCTGTCTCTAAGAATTTGCCTATTCTAGGTATCACATGTAAGTGGAATCGTATAGTATTTGTCCCTTTGTGTCTGGTTTATTTCTCTTAGCATAATGTTTTCAAGGTTCATCCATGTTGTAGCAAGTATCAGAACTTCATTCCTTTTTAAGGCTGTATCTATATACCATATTTTGTTTATCTATTTATCTGTTGATAGACATTCTGGGTTGTTTCTACCTTTCGGTTATTATGAATAATGCTGTTATGAACATTGTTGTACAAATATCTGTTTGAGTTCTTGCTTTCAGTTCTCATGGGCATTTATCTCAAAGTGGAACTGCTGTATCATATGGTTTTGTACCACACTGAACTTTTTGAGGAGCTGCTAAACTGTTTTTCCAAGAAGTCTGCACCATTTTACATTTCCATCAGCAATGCATAAGGGTTCCAATTTGTCCACATCCTCACCAACAATTATTTTCCCTTTTTTTGATAATAGCCATCCTAGTAGGTGTGAGGTGGTATCTCACTATGATTTGATTGTCATTTCTCTAATGACTACTGATATTGAGCATCCTTTCTTGGGCTTATTGGCCATTTGTATGTACAGTCGGCCCTCTGCATTTGTGGATTCAACCACGGGTCGAAAAATATTTGGAAAAAACACTGCATCTATACTAAACACATACAGCCCTTTTTATAGTCATTATTCCCTAAGCAATACAAGTATTTACACTGTATTAGGCGTTATAAGTAACCTAGAGATGATTTAAAGTATACAGGAGGATGTGTGTTGGCTATATGCAACTACTACACCATTTTATCTTAATAGAAGGACTCGAGCATCTGTGGATTTTGGTATCCAAGAGGATCCTGGAGCAAATCCCCAACGGATACTGAGGGAATGACTGTTTTTTGTTTTTGTTTTTTGGGAAATGTCTGTTCAACTCTTTTGCCCTTTTTTGAATTGAATTATTTGGGGCTTTTGTTGTTGAGTTGTGGGAGTTCTTTGTATATTCTGGATAGTAATCCTTTATCAGACATATGACTGGTAAATATTTTCTCTCATTCTGTGAATTGTCTTTTCACTTGCTCAGTGCTCTTAACTGCTGAAAAATATGCTGCTTCTATTACTTTTGTGTATCTCAAAATAACCATGTAAGATGTATACTGTCTCTACAGAAAAGAAAACTGAAATCCAAAGATCCACATTGCCCTGCACCTAATACGTTCTCAAAGCGTTTAGTTATTGTTATTGCTTCTTAGATAATAATAATCTACGAAGAGTAACAGACGCTGCTTCAAAAAGGTATAAGACTGGCGGGAAAAATAGAAAGCAGAAGCAAACGGAAGGTGCGAGCAGAGCCACGGATCAAAAACTTGTATCTACCCTCCATACTCTGACACACAGGTTTCCAAGACCCAGCTTTACGTTCCACTAAGTTCCAAACCGACCTCACCTCTGCCCCCAAATCCGACCCCAAGGCCACTTCCTGCCACCTCTGCCCAACCCCCAGTCTACTTCAAGTAAACTGGCGCATGCGCCGCAGGGGTGTTTGCGCGCCAGTAGCAAGTTCGAGCCGACACACCCTGCTTCCGGCGCGGAGATTAGCTTCCACAAGCTTGGGCTCGTGGCGATGACGTAAGCTCCGGTTGCCGTGCTGAGTCGGAAGTGGGAACCTTTCGGCCACTGAGACTTTGTCGTGTCGTCGCTGCTGGCCCTTTAGGCTCTGGTAAGAGAGGAGACAGTTCGAGGGGAGGGGGTCGTTGAATCTGCAGTGGGATATTTCCCCCAGTCCAGGCGTCTGCACTCTTACCTCCTCCAAATTCTTTCTCCTGTGCTTTCTTGACCAGGGACCCTTTCCTTCATGAACTTTGACCCTGTCTGATTTGGAACCCCTTACAGTGCCCCAGCCTCTGATGTCTCTCTGTACATTTCTCCCCCCCACTTTGCCAAGCCCCTCTGGCAAAGGCTGGAATACTGTCCTTGCGTTATCTTTTGACTTCCTTTCTCTAGAACCTGTGCCTGGCGGGTGGGTCTCCTTCCTGCGAATCCCTTATGGAACATGGAAGGATAGAATATTAAGGGTAGTCGACAAATAGCTAGATGCCAAGAAGATATAATTAATCACGATTTGTAGTAATCAAACCAGTGAATGCATATGTCAAAGTGTTGACATTTCTTAAGGCACGTGACCCGTATTCACCACTCATAACTTTCCTGGCATTCTGCCCCGTTTTTAACTAGGATTTCGAAAACACTTCTAAAATTGAGTGACCACAGCTCAGAGGGCTAATATTTGATGAGTCTTCCCTTTGGGGTCAGTTTTTTACTGTGAAAGCAAGGATGTGTTTAATTTCACTGTCACTGAATGTTTTGGCTCCACGTGGGAGCCCACCTGAGATAAAATGGGACCCAAGAATTAATGCTGCCTGCTTTTTGACTTGATGAGATCCTTCTAGCTTGCAAACAGATGTGTTGAAGGAATTCGTTGCCACATTAGCATGGCCTCAAAATATTGGGTGAAACATATGGCAATGAAAACATTTGTTTCATTCCTATTTTTGTTTGATGTATGTATTGCTCACCAGGACAGAGTATGATTTGATAGAGCTTGATTTTAACAATCCCAGTTTTATGAAGTGTTCCAGATATTTCTGCTTAAAAACTGTACCAAGTCTGATGTTAAAACGTTTGTGTGCTCACAGAGCCAACAATAGCCCTTAAAGGATTGGCAGTACTATTCGTAAACAAAAGCTTGAATCAAGGGAGGGGGAGAGAATTTCGTAGGATGGTTGTTGTAGATTCTTGCAGCAGGTACACCAGAGTGAAACTTGTTTTCAAGGAGGACATATTCAAAAAGCTTCGAAGGATTGGTGATTGTACCATCTCAAAGGCTGACAAAAGGATAGTGTTGTATCTCTGTAGGGCAGTTGAAAATAGGAGATTATAAATCCCCAATGGCACTGTTGAATACTAAAACAAACAAAATATCAAGTTTCCATTTTATCAGACCTTTCTTTTAGAGTGGGTTATATCTGAGTACTCTTATTTACATTTGTAAGTACAATGAACAAATATAAACTGGCATCTCCACAGAGCTTCTCATCAAGTGGTCAGTCCTCCTTTTTCCTGTAAATCTTTTCTATAAGTAACTACATACTTTTAGCCTGTTTTCTATGAAAATAGTTTGTGCACAGATTTGAAATACATATGAAAAAGATGAGCTTAGAGAAAGATAGTTGAAAATGTTTTTGTTTTTCACAGACAGTAGAGATGACAGCAGAGATTTATTTCCATTCTATATTTTATGCTGAAATACCAAAAAGCCACAGTCGCCGTGGCTAGTCCAAGTTTTGTCATCTTTAAAAAAATTATTATTTTACTTTGATTCATCTCAGAAAGTAGTTCTTCCTGGCTAAGTCCAAAGAGCCACAGCATCTGGCCTGATAGTTTGACCTTCCATGGCAACCCAAGACAAGTAGTAAAGCCCTTACTTTGAAGAATGATCATGGGTAATACCATTAATTACAAGTAGTTCATGAATAAACTGCATGTAAGATTGAGTCATTCAATAAATATTTAGGATTTTGTGATTGTGATATATAATGTCAGACGCAGGAGAAAAAATAATCAGATATGAACATGTACTCAAAGAACATACAGTCTAGCAAGGTAGAAGATCTGCTTAGAAATACAATATAGAAAGTTTAAAATCCTAGTAAAAATAAATGTGATAGGAAGCTAGCTTCTTTATATAGTGTGACAGTATAGAATTGAAAAAGGAGGAAATAATGCCATTTATGGTAATAAATTCTTTGTCTTGATAATCTTAAGAGCCTCTCTATATCATATGTCCTATATTCCTGGCTTTCAACTTCCTTTCTGCTTATGTGGTACAGGTGACATGTGTCCTTTGTAATAATCTGTCTTCTTTTCAGTTGCTTGGCTTATGCAATTTAGGGGAATTTATTAGGTTTTATAACTGAAAAGTCCGGAAGACTTTCTCTTTCTGTCTCTCAACTCTGTTTTTCTATATGTTGGCTTACTTTTAGGCTAGACCTTTTCTAAATGGTGTAAAGATAGCAACTCTAGGTTTATATCTTACCAGCCTAGCAACCCAGGCAGAAAAAAAAGCTCTATTTTCCGTAGATTCAGCCACAGGCTGAAGCTGGTATTCACTGACTTTCTTAGGCCTCCGTAGTGCCTTGTGTCCACACCTGAATCAATCACTTTGGCCAGAAAATGCTGTATTCTTTTTAGCCAGGCTGGACTCATATGCCCATACCTGGAGCTAGTGGGTGAGCTCAACCCCTTCTTAACATATGGGCTAAGTAGAATGGATACCCAGAGGAAAAATTGGGGTATCATGCTGAAAAAAGAGGATGATGCGGAAACAGAAAATAATAAGAGCTCACTACACTTTTCGCATACGTCTGGAATTCAAGGTGTCTTAGGATGGAAGTAGAATGGTGGTCAGCTAACAATAAGACAATTCTTGGTGCCCCTACATTAATTAGAAGTTATAATGATGCTTATGCATTGGTAACATGGGGAAAAGCCCTCTCAAACCCTCTCATGGTTATTAATGCCAACACTAAATTCGATATCTTTCCCTTTTTGGCATTATTAAGCTTGATTAAAATATACATAACAAAAAATAAAATACATAGAGCAACATCTAACAGTTCAATTCTTTGAAGCATTAAAGCTCTGCACCATGCTGGGAGGAGATTAGACTGTCTGCCTAAGTCATTACAGCTAATTAGCCATTAGCTGTTATGCAGAAAACATATGCAGAGGAGGCTGAAGCAACTGGTGGAGATGCCTCAGAACTGTCAAGAAGTGTTATAATCTCTCTTCCTCCAGTAAATAGGATAACTTTTTCGACTTGTGTTAGCTTTTGTTGACATGATTCTGTAAGGAATCTTACCTTAGTAAACTAAAGGTAGACCAAGTATTCTTTTTTTCTTCTTCCCTTATATCCATTCCCCCAATCTTTCTAAGGCCTCTGTCCTTGTAACAATTCAACGTCCTCATAAGCAGAATATTCATACTCTTTGTCTCTTCCCACCCTTTTCAAGGTTGTATTTCTATGCCGTGGCCTTAAAATTTCAGAAAGGGGAGAAGGCCTTTCAGGGGGCTCTGCTTATTCCGTTATGCCACTGAGTTCACTTGGCCTCGAATGAGGAAATGTAATCAGAAGAGTGCAAATGCAGGCTCAGTCAGCTCTACTAAATACCTTCGAGGTATATATTTATTTTATACTACACAGTAAGCCTGAGATTGAGAATTTGTGTTTCTTCAGTATTAAAAAATCAGAAGCAGTGAAAGTTATAGAATTAAGCAAAGACTGTTTAGTTTTTAATGGAAGAAATATCAGTAGTTTTAATCCTGTGAATAGACAGATTGCTTAATAGATATTGAAAACCCACAACATACAGTCTAACATGGTTCTGATCCTAATTTGCCTTCCAAATCTAAGATATGGGCTTTCATTTACTTTATATGTAGCTGAGGAATTTCTAGCTCCAGCCCTAAGTCATAGCAGTCTGAATAAGTACCACCTTATCCTCCCCACAGAGAATGAGAGCTCCTCTGCCAGCTTAGTGATTTATGGGAAATCTATAGTTCTTGTCTTATTATTTTTAAGTGTCACATTTTTTTGTTGTTAGAATTAGTAGATGAGTTCTCTCCTTAACTTCAGTAATTCTTCCTACTTAGCATAGTTTCTTAAAGGTATAGAAGATAGAAACATGTCAACAGATAAATGCATTCCAGCTGAACATATTTTAGGCTTTTTAGTTTTAGCTGTCCCCAAATCGGGCCACTGTGTCCAGTTGGTAGGTTTGTAACCATTTTGCCAAAAATGTCTTGAGGTTTGGGATAGGAATTGGAAAGTACTTAAAAATGGAAAAAGGAACAACTATGGGCATATTACAGCTATTGTGTTATCTGCCCTTCTGTATCTAATACCTGTCCTTTGTATAGCCCCTCCCCCTAGGTCTGGATGGAGGATACCTTAAAGTGAAATGACAGACCAGGAGAATAACAACAACATCTCAAGTAACCCCTTTGCTGCTCTTTTTGGCTCCCTGGCTGATGCCAAGCAGTTTGCAGCAATCCAAAAAGAGCAGCTGAAGCAACAATCTGGTAAGTGGAGGAGCCAGTAACAGCAGATTAGATGACCTAGAAAGGGGTCTTTCCAAATTAAGTATCCTTTGAGTCCTTAATTGCAAATGGACTGTAAGTTTGGGGCAGCAATCGATTTTTTTGTTGGTTTTTATTTTGGGGTCCTCCCCTCCCCTGTCCTCCCCCTTGCATAAAAAAAAAGATCAGTTAACAGGTGGTTTCATAGTACCAGATGCCAGTCGTGATCCCAAAGCTGTCAAGCTGTTTTATTTTTTTTTTTAAAAAATAACCTAGTAAAAACTATTTAAATAAATCTTTTTAACATAGGAAACTGAAGTGGTAGGTATAGGTGTGGAAAGCAGCTATAGAAACCAAATGTAAAAGGAGGAATTAGAAAAGCTTTTTGATCTGTAGGCAAATGAGATTTGTTCTTAAGCTTAGCCCTTCAAAGGCCCTCTCAAGTGAAGTGCTGCTTCTGTTCCACTGGGAGGCCTCTTTTGTAGCTTACTGCTGTTAGGGCAGACTTCTTAAAAAAATCGATCAGATTTTTAGCCTTAATGGAAAAAAAATCAGAATAATACCTCACTAATCAGCAGAATGGTTTTCCTTATCTGGGACCAAATTTAAGATTAAGTCCAGCTTCCTTCTGTCAGGAGACATAGATTAGAAGAATTAGAGTGAGGTTTCTCAAATGTATTTGTCTTCTGAGGATATTCACAATCTTTCAAATGAGAAATTGCTCCCATTCTCCTTTCTCCAGAAAGAATAAGTGTTTTGAGAAAAGGAGAATTGCCAAAAAAAAAACCCATTCAGATATGTAGCTAATTTGTGCCCTTGCTTTTTGATTAGGATTGAATAAAAAGGAAGTAAAGGCAAGACAGATGAGTGGTAGACAAGGTGATGGATGAAGCAAGGGAAAAATATATGCAATGCTGACTTTTTAACATGATTTTCTGAGTCTCTGAAATCTCTTGTAGATTTCTGTTATACAGGCTCAGAACAGGAAATCTTGAATTAGGAGATTGTAGGAGAGAAAGATGAGTGAAAAATATGAAAAATAAGGCAATGGAAAGTATAATTTATGAGTATGTGGTTGAGGGAAATTTTACTAAAAAGATTCTTAACTTCTATCACTGTAGGAGTTCAGAGGAGAACTTAACGGTATAGGAGCTAGGTGACAGAACACTTGTCCTTCTGGCTATAAACAGACATAGGCTGGCCAGAGTTGGGAGCATTGCAGGCACCAAGCAGAGGGGACAAGTCAGGCACATGCCCTTCTGTTACTATTTTGGCGCCTCCTCATCCTGGTTTGTTTACACTGAGTTTATCGTGCCACCAGGTCCAACCTGTTTGCCACCAGCAATTAGTATTCTGCCAAAACCTTTGGCCTCCAATATTGAGCTTCACTTTTACTAAACTCACCACACTGAAACAACTCTTACTTCTGAGAGTTTTTCTTGGACTTTCAGTATAAACATTCTGTCAGTAGAGAAAAGTAGATATAGACTCCTATGTGGCTTTTGGTAAATAACACTACTTTTATAGTTATCCAGCATGACTGCCATTCTGAGAGACACTCTGAAGTTGCTTTATGAAAAATGAAAGGGATTCAGCCAATAAAAAGCTAACAAACCAGAGAGAATAAAAAAAGAACAAAAGATATGACAAGCAGTTTATATATGATAATAAAATGATTTTAAAAATCTAGTCTCACCAATCATTAGAGAAATGCCAATTAAAACAACAATTAGATGTGGGCATTGTGGCGCATGCCTGTTGTCCCAGCTACTCAGGAGGCTGAGGTGGGAGGATCACTTGAGGCCATCACTTGGGCTATGGTAATGCCATTATACTCCAGCCTGGGCTACATAGCAAGACCTTGTCTCAAAAAAAAATTCAGTTTTTCACCTATGAAATGTGTGAATTTAAACAGGTAACCACTCATATACTTTTGGGTTAGCACACAGAACGGTCTTTCTTAGGGTATCTTGGTAGTAAATGTTAACTTATTAAATTTTCAAACTCTTTTACCCAACAGTTCTTCTTCTACGAATTTATCCTACAGAAACACTCACAGAAGTGAACAATAAGTTATATTCAGTGCAGTATTTAAAATCATGAAAAATTAGAAACAACCCTATTGTTCATCATTTGAGAAGTAGCTACAAAAATCACAGTGCACTCAAAAGATGCAGTCTAGTGCAGCTATTGAGAAGAATGAGATATGAACTATTGTCCAAGACATGAAAAAGAAAGAAAAGAAAAGAATGAGGTAGGCCTCTAAATGGCCTAACCCAGAAAGGTATTGGTGCTGATTAGGTTAAAAGGCAAACAGAAAAGCGCTATGTTATAATATGATCCCATTTTTCAAAGAAATTAAAGATTATAGTAATGAACGTTAGCACCAGAATAGGAAAAAAATCTGGAACACTGCTAAGTTAAGTGGTTGTCTTTAGTGAATTGGTTCAGGGGAGACTTTCTACACTATATTTTCCTGTATAGTCTGAAATTATTAAAAATAAATGTGGTCTCTTGAAATCAGAAAAAAGCCATACATTTAAAATAATTAGACGCACTTTGATCTCTTAGGTAATTCTTTGTTCACTAAAATTCTGTAGAGAAGATAACGTTGCTATTTTTGGCAATGTGAAATATAATTATGGGTAGAAATAATAAAACTTTTGCTTTATAAAATGTGGTAGGATCTGTAGCCAGAGATTTCAAAACCTATACTTAACTTCCTTGACTTGATTTGTTCACTAATTAGATGATTAACTTATTTCACATCTGGAATTATCCCCCTCTTGGTTACTTGGTTATTCATCATTTTTGATAGTATACTGGTTCTCTCTTAAAGAGAGGTGTATAACATTTAACAGTTTACATTTTCTGGCAGATGAACTTCCAGCTAGCCCAGATGACTCGGATAACAGTGTATCAGAGAGCCTGGATGAATTTGATTACTCTGTGGCTGAAATTAGCCGCTCATTCCGGTCGCAGCAGGAAATATGTGAACAACTCAACATCAATCACATGATCCAAAGGATCTTCCTCATTACTCTGGATAACAGTAAGTTATAGACTTATAGCCAGTCTATTCATTATTCGGCTCTTCCTACTTCGGCTTGGGCTAGACACCTGCTGTAATCATTAGACGTAATAGAAACCTATTATGTCTAATGATTAGATGCAAACCCACTCACCGGACTCCCTAGAACACAAGTTTTATATTTCAGTGAAGCTTTTGGTGTGACCTAAAAACAGTAGTTAGATACGGATGTAACTTTCGCTCACATTTTGGTACTGACTGCACCACATAGCTACTTGCCTTTACTACCTTAAAAGTGAAATGGGAATGGTAGCCAAACCCTTTTCTTCTCAGAGGTGACCCAGATATTCCCATAGAAGCTGTGAGAGGTGTTTTCCCTCTGTGGTTAAACCCCAAAGTTACTACTAATGTATGTGATTTACTCTTTCAGTGTCATGATGTCAGATTTATAACAAAGTCCATTCTCTGGGTCTAGGGGGGAACAAAGATTTAAATCTTTAGATGCTGTTTTGTGTATCAGGATCATTCTGATATTGCCTAAGTCAAACTTGGAGTTCAAGAGAAATGCTGTCAAGATCAGTTTTCTGTATAAGACAGAAACATCCTTAACCTGTCAGATTAAAACCATTTCCCAGGTGATCCAAGCTTGAAAAGTGGGAATGGCATCCCCAGCCGATGTGTATATTTGGAAGAAATGGCAGTAGAGCTGGAAGATCAAGATTGGCTTGATATGAACAATGTTGAGCAGGTACCATTTTATGCTCCTAACATGTGCCCTTAGCAGAAGTTAGCCACGCAGCTGAACTCTGCTCAGCATTCTCCAGCTTCATTTAAGTCCATCTCTTACATTGTTTGTGGTATTCCTCTTTTGAAATCTTCTCATCTGCTATGGCCACATGTCCAAATCTATCCATCCTCTAAGAACCAGTTAAAATGCCATCTTATGTACAAAACTTTGCCACATAAGAGTTGTTATTCCCTTCTCTGAGTTCCTAGAGTAATCTGTCTATGCATCTCTTATGGGTATTGTCACCTTCTGTCTCATGTTGTGGCTTTTTTATGTACCTGTCTTATCTCCTCCATTAGACACTTAAGTTCTTGAGAGCAAGGCCCATCTCTTTTTCTTCTTCATATCCTTCCTGTCTTAGTTCATTGTGTTGCTATAAAAGAATACCTGAGATGGTAATTTTAAAGAAAAGGGGTTTATTTAGCTCATGGTTTTGCAGGCTGTGAAGTTGAAGGGCATGGCCCTGGCTTCAGGCGAGGACTTTCATGCTGTGTCACAACACAGTGGAGAAAGTCACAGGGGAAGCAGACACTGAGGAGGGGAAAACCTGGCGGGCATCCTGGCTTTGTAACACCCACTCTGGAGGGATCTAATCCATTCCCTTGAGGACTAGTCCAGTCTCTCAAGTGAACACTCACTGCTGCAAGAACAGCACCAAGCCATTCATGACAAATCCACCCCCAACACCCAAACACCTCCCACTAGGCCACACCACCACGTTGGGGATCAAATTTCAACATGAGCTTTGAAGGGGACAAATATTCAAACCATAGCACCTTCCAAAATCAAAAGAATGTGTTTTGCCTTATGGATGCCTGATTAACATTAAAGGAATAAGTTTGGTAGGGAAGACACTTGACAACTTGTGGTTTATTAAGTGTAAGTGAGGTCAGCAATCACACAGAATAGTAGATTTCATATAGAAGTTTAATCACTAATTCTCAGCACCATTCAACAAATAGTCTTGTAGTGCGTATTCTGTGCTGGGGCTATGCTAGAAACTCGGCTTGATTTAGGATAACTTTATATATACAATAATCTTACAATATTTTCTAAAGTAATAAGATACTGGATCCTTTTTTCCTTACTTCACTCTGTATCTAAGTCTGTGATTCTTGCACTAACCTCTGTCAGAATTACCTTTTATATCTTAATGTTGTAAGATTAATTTTGAAATGGTTAGCTTTTTTTTGTTTGTTTTTCTTAATAGGCCCTCTTCGCTCGCTTATTACTTCAAGATCCAGGCAATCACTTGATTAACATGACCTCTTCTACAACGTTAAATCTCTCTGCTGATCGAGATGCAGGGGAGAGACACATTTTTTGCTACCTTTACTCCTGCTTCCAAAGAGCCAAGGAAGAGGTAAAGGAATAATCCTCATTGAATACTATATTGTCCTCTTGGGTATGACTTTAGCATGTAAACCAGAGTTGTATCAATGTATTTTATATCAATTTATGTACATTATAGTATGTTTGGAACTAGATATCAAAGGCACTATTAGTTTGTCTTCTAAAGCTTTAGTCTCCTTTCTGTGGCTTGGGGTCCACCCCCTCACCAGTTAATCAGTGCCCTGTATTCTCTCTACAAAGTTCTTTATAAATCACACCCTTAGAAAAGGTCTCATAAATTCATTTCCGCTGAGGTATAAATATTAGAGGACGCTAAGCCTGACATTTCCAGGATTGAAATTTTAACGGACAGGTTATTCCTTAAGCCAAAGAATAAATTTCTCATGAATTCTACAGAAGATGAGTATTATTTTTGCATCCAATATCTCTTCCATGCATTTCACTGTGTCTACCCTTGTTTCAGGTTATAGAGCTAGGCTCTTCCCTCTCTTCTTCGTGCTCTTTGCAGATTACCAAAGTTCCAGAGAATCTGCTACCCTTTGCAGTGCAGTGTAGGAATCTCACTGTATCCAATACTCGAACAGTTCTCCTCACCCCAGAGATCTACGTTGACCAAAATATCCATGAGCAGCTGGTAGATTTGATGCTGGAAGCCATTCAAGGAGCCCGTGAGTACATAAGCAAGATCTGTGTGCTTCTACATTTTGCTTTTCAAATTTGAAATTTCACTAATTGCATTAGAAAGTCTCAGACTCAAGCAATCCTTCTGCCTCAGCCTCCCAAGTAGCTGGGACTACAGGCATACACCACTATGCCCGACTAAATTTTTCTATATATTTTTAGCTGTCCAGTAATTTCTTTCTATTTTTAGCAGAGACGGGGTCTCGCTCTTGCTCAGGCTGGTCTCGAACTCCTGACCTCAAACGATCCACCCACCTCGGCCTCCCAGAGTGCTAAGATTACAGGCACGAGCCACCATACCCAGCCGGTTCTGGTATAAATTAAGGAATAGAGATCATACCTTCATCTTTAAGGTTGAATATCAGTAGAATTAAGCTGAGCACAGTGGCACATGCCTCTTAGTCCTAGCTACTCAGGAGGCTGAGGCAGGAAGATCCCTTGAGCCCAGGAATTCGAGGTTATAGTGCCATGTGATCACGCCTGTGAATAGCCGTTGCACTCTGGCCTGGGCAACGTAATGAGACTCCCCTTCCCCATAATGTCTAAAAAAATAATAATTATCAGAAATAAAGAGCCAGTGTGTAAAGGCATATAAAAATTCCTGTGGCCTCCTTTCTCTCTCATTTGTCTTCTGTTAGATTTTGAAGACGTAACTGAGTTTCTGGAAGAGGTCATTGAAGCCTTAATATTAGATGAGGAAGTTCGAACATTTCCAGAAGTCATGATTCCAGTGTTTGATATTTTATTGGGCCGAATAAAAGATCTAGAGCTCTGCCAGATCCTGTTGTATGCATATCTGGATATCCTTCTTTATTTCACTAGGCAAAAGGATTTGGCAAAGGTAGGTCTAAAAGGTGGTATATATTCAGTTGAGCTGGAGATGTAATACTTGATGCTTCCCTATCCTGAGTACACTATAATATTACCTATACAATAAGATAGATTGGTTGTTGTATAGACTTAAGTCTTTGAGGCCCTTGCACCCCATCACCCTATCTCACCATACACGTAAATAAGTAGGACTTGTCCTCTCTTACAGGTTTTTGTAGAATATATTCAGCCCAAGGACCCTAGCAATGGGCAGATGTACCAGAAGACCTTGCTGGGAGTAATTCTGAATATCTCTTGCTTATTAAAGACTCCAGGTGTTATAGAAAATCATGGCTACTTCCTGAATCCATCTCGTTCCAGTCCCCAGGAGATCAAAGTACAAGAGGCCAACATCCATCAGGTGGAACTGTTTACCAGGAGTATCCTAGCCCCCTGATCTTAGATAGTATAGTTTCCTCAGGAAGCAGTTACAGATAAGGCTGCTTGAGCCTCTTTGGGAAGGCAAATCGATCTGGTTGGCTTTTACCGTAATCATATGAAGAAAGTGCCCTCTGTTTCACATGTGCCGGGAGCAGAGCCCTTATGTGGGTGAGAATCGGCTGCTGCTCCTCTTTGCTCGTGCTGTAGCACTGTCGCCCCCCTCAACCCTCATTTTTCTCACTAAGCTATTTCTTATAACTTGAGCTCCTAAAATTTTTTTTCCCTAAAGTTTTTTGACTGTACTGTAGCTTTATAAACCCAATTTTTTTTTTCTTTCCCTCCCTTCACCTATGTCTTCTCCATTGGGGCTTCTTCACATAAATTAAAATAGAAGTCTAGTCAATATGAGGCATTTAAATGATTGAATTGGGGATAGTTTAAGTCTCCCATTCCCCTCTCTAAAACAGGGGTTGGCAAACTATAGCGATGGCCAAGTCTGGCCTATGTTTATAAATAAAGTTTTTTGAACACAGCCATTAGTATATGTATCATTTATGGCTTGATTTCATGCTACAATGGTACAGTTGAATAATTGCTGCAGAGACCATATGGCAAGCAATGCCAAAAATACTTACCATCAGGGGAACCTGTGGCATTCTGATTTCAAGGTTGTTCTTTTTTTAAGCATCGAAAGAGGCAAGAAAAGCTTTATCTTTCTCTGCTGCACCCCTTTCAATAAAAGGATTTATTCCGTAAAATTTGGATTCAGTCAAAAGCCTGCAATTAAGGACCTAGAAGGCCACACGTGGCCTTAAGGCCGCAGGTTCCCCACCCTTGACATTGGTCCTTTGCAGAAAAAGTTTACCAACCCCTGCTCTAAAACTGTCTAATGCTATCTGCAGTTTGGCAGCTGGTCAGAAAATCTCTCATAAGTGCCCAGAAATAGATGTTTTAAAAATCAGAACTGAGGGATAAGGCACAGGGAGAGTGAAGGGAAAGATTAGGATTAGCACATTTTTAGAAACTGCCAATTGCTAAAGTTTGGGAGAAAAAAAATATTAGGATTGTGAAATTGGAATGTTCTGTGGTTGTGTTTTCTGGTTAAACAGTTCATGGCTCAGTTCCATGAAAAGATCTACCAGATGCTGAAGAACTTACTCCAGCTCTCTCCAGAAACCAAACACTGTATCTTGTCCTGGCTTGGAAACTGTTTGCATGCAAATGCAGGCCGCACCAAGATTTGGGCCAATCAGATGCCAGAAATCTTCTTCCAAATGTATGCCTCGGATGCCTTCTTTCTGAATCTGGGTGCTGCTCTCCTGAAGCTATGCCAGCCATTTTGCAAACCCAGATCCTCTCGGCTCCTCACCTTTAATCCCACTTACTGTGCCCTGAAGGAGTTGAATGATGAAGAACGAAAAATTAAAAATGTACACATGAGAGGTAGGGGGGGAAACTGGGCTCCTCAAAACAGTGTGTGTGTATATATGTGTAATGTCTAAGGGATTCACTTGCTTATCCTTTTTCACAAAGTGCCTCTTAAAAAAAGGTGAGACAAAAGAAAAGAACTACTTAGAATTTTTTAAAGACAGTCTTTTTTAAAAAACCCAACAGGTAGCTTTTTTTTTTTTTTTCCGAGACAGAGTCTGACTCTGTTGCCCGGATTAGAGTGCCATGGCATCAGTCTAGCTCACAGCAATCTCAAACTCCCGGGATCAAGCGATCCTCCTGCCTTAGCCTCCCGAGTAGCTGGGACTACAGGTATGTGCTACCATGCCCAGCTAATTTTTTTCTATATATTTTTTAGTTGTCCAGCTAATTTCTTTCTATTTTTGGTAGAGACGGGGTCTCGCTCTTGCTCAGGCTGGTCTCAAACTCCTGAGCTCAAACAGTCCACCCGCCTCAGCCTCCCAGAGTGCTAGGATTACAGGCATGAGCCACTGCGCCCGGCCCAACAGGTAGCTTTTAAATGTGCTTTAGTGAGACCTTCTCTCTGGATTTGGCAGTCTTGAGTATTCATTCATTCACTCTTTCTTTATAAAAATTAATAAAGCATAGTCTCCATCCTTTTTGAACTCAGAGGCTCCAGAAGAAGTCAGATGTATTAACAGATCATTATAATTTGGTATAGGGCTAAGCTGTGGGAGCACAGAGGAGGGAGTAAATAATCAATTCTGCAGAAGTTAGAGATCTCCATAACTGAGTCTTGAAACACAACGTGCGTTTTACCAGACAAAGGAGCAAGAGAGTCCCTTTATACAGAGGGAAGAACAAATATAAAGGTAGAAAGCTCTGGCAAGTCTTGACTGAGTGTTAGTGAGAAGCTCAGTGCGGCTAGAGCAAGGGGTAGATAGGAGGTAGGAAGTGAAGGAAATGGGTCTGGGGAGGAAGCAGTTGGGACTGGATTAGAAAAAGCTTAATACAGAGAAGTGAAAAGAAAATAAATGACTCAGTTCTACTACTGAAGTGAATCACTCTTAATTTTGGTATATTTTCTTCCAGTTTTATAACTCTTATAAATGTGATACCTGTTCAAAAACAAACAATCTTAAATACAGAAAAGGCACAGAATGAATACAAATGATCCATTGCCTAATATATGAAAAAATCTACAGTATTATTCCTTTTAATTTTTGGTGATTTCATGGTTAAGTGAAAGTATTAACTGTATTTCTGTAGACAGAAGCCAAAAGATGTTGTTAGACAAGGAATTAATGTGACAAGATTTGTTTTTAAGAAGATATCACTGGTAGTAGTGTGGAAGTTAAACGAAAGTGAGGGGAGACTGGAAACCAAGGTAGAGAGATGTCTGTGGCAAGCCATTTATTCTTCCTTTTAACTTCTTTGAGGTTTGGACAAAGAAACCTGTTTGATCCCAGCTGTGCAGGAGCCGAAGTTTCCCCAAAACTACAACCTTGTAACAGAGAACCTTGCCCTGACTGAGTACACTTTGTACTTGGGATTTCACAGGTAACGCCTTTGATGTCATTAGGAAAGAACTATTGAGTTGTGTTGATAACCAGAAGGTTGAAAGGGGGTCTTAGAGATATATTCTCACTTTTTTCTAAAGATTCACATTAGAATCTAGAAGCAAAAGGTCTTTGTATGAATTTATTTGTGTTTACATGAATTGGCTTTGTCCAGATTACTTAAATTTGTTTTTAACTTTCTATATGTTAACTTTTTAAAATTAAAGATACACTAGTAGTTTTCTCTACATTTGCAAATTTTTAAATCACTGTGTTCCTGTTGTCATCTGGAAAGTGGAATTGTTTTCATTTTGTATTCCATTTTCTGCTCTTTCTGCTTACTACTCCTGATGAAAAAAAGACTAAGCTCTACTCTGTAGTATAGAGACAAATTGGCAAAAATTAAGAAAATGTTTATTGGGAATTCCAGTGAGATCAATAGGACCAGAAAAGATCTGTGTATATAAGATAAAGAAGATTCTAAAAATGTGAAGATTTGCAAACTCGAGTGTACAACTTCCAAAAATGGTTCTGGCTAGCCACACATTCTATAAATTTTTTTCCTTTAATTTAGCTGATTATAAATAAGGGGAGAAAATAACAACTCAGTCATAGTTATGGTCTATAAGAAGGGGTATAATTTTTAATGCTTTTCAAGATACTTAAATTGACATGCATTTTTCAAAACTGCTCATTCAGCAAATTAACAGAAAAATGAAATTATGCCTTTATTAAAAAAAGTTTTTCTATCCCCATTATAAACATTTTAAATGAGACAATAGATAAAAGTTCAGCATGTGCTTAACCTGCTCAACCATCTGGTTTCAAACACAAAAATGAATGTCATCTGGCTGGGCGCGCTGGCTCACACCTGTAATCCTAGCTCTCTGGGAGGCCGAAGTGGGTGGATTGTTTGAGCTCAGGAGTTTGAAACCAGCCTGAGCAAGAGCGAGACCCCGTCTCTACTAAAAATAGAAAGAAATTAATTGGACAACTAAAAATATATAGAAAAAACTAGCCAGGCATGGTGGCGCATGCCTGTAGTCCCAGCTATTCAGGAGGCTGAGGCAGGAGAATAACTTGAGCCCAGGAGTTTGAGGTTGCTGTGAGCTAAGATGACGCCACGGCACTCTAGCCCAGGCAACACAGTGAGACTCTGTCTCAAAAAAAAAAAAAAAAAAATAGAAAAATCAGTCCGGTGTGGTGGCATGCCCTGGTAGTCCCAGCTAGTCAGAAGGCTGAGGCAGGAGGATGGCTTGGGCTCAGGAGTTCAAGGCTGTAGTGAGCTATGATGATGCCACTACACTCTACCCTAAGCAAAAGAATAAGATCTCGTCTCAAAAAGAAACCACAAAAAACCAAGGGTTGATAAGGATAAGGAGCAACTGGAACTCTCATAGGTAAGTAGTAGGATTACAAAACAGAATGGCCACTTTGGTAAATAGTTAGGCAGTTTCTTATTAACATTCACCATACTCATCAATTCACACATTTTTATAGTAGCTTTATTCATAATTGCTAAAAACTAGAAACACCCCAAATGATGTCCTTTACCTGGTAACTGGATAAACCAACTGTACATATAACAAAGAACAAACTCCTGATTTATGCATCAACATGGATTAATCTCCTATACATTATGTTAAGTGAAAGAAGCCGGATTCAAATGGCTATATACTGTATGATTCCATTTCTATAATGTTCTGAGAAATGTAAAACTACAGGGACAGAAAACAGACCAGTGGTTACCAGGAATTGCTAGTAGTAGGTGGATTGACTTAAAATGGGCACAAGGAAATTTTCTTGGGGGTGATAGACCTATGTCTTCATTGTGACAATGGTTACACAGCTATATGCATTTGTCAAAATCCAGAGCTGTACACTAAATTGGTGAATTGTGCTGTATATAAATGACACCTCAAAAAGGCTGTATTTTAAAAATCAAAATAAAATTACTTCTAAATTAAAAAGTAATCTCATTTTAATAAAGCAGTCCCTCTATTGATTCTGGGAAGATGACTTAATTCTCTTTATTCTACAGTTTGCAGGAGGTATTTATTCCAGGCTTGAAGCACAAATCAAGGCCTCAGTGCCAGTTAGTGCACGGCAAAGCAGCTCAGAGAAAAACACAAGGTAAATCAGCATAAAATAATCAGAATGCCACTCGCTTTGAAGTGAATTTTTTTTAAGATAAATCATGTGAACACTAGAAGCACATAATTTGAGTTTGGTTTTATGTTTTGTTTCAAGGATTAGATTGTCAAGGCATTAATCAGAACCAGATTTTAACTTAAAAGTTAAGATTTAAAAAGGGCTGGGTGTGGTGGCTCACACCTGTAATCCCAGCACTTTGGGAGGTGAAGGCAGGAGGATCACTTGAATCCAGGAGTTTAAGACCAGCCTGGACAACATCATGAGACCTTGTCTCTACAAAAAAAAAATTAAAAAATAAAAAAGTCATGAAGACAAAATGTAATGAAAGTACAGGTGTTCTTTTTTTTAAGTTTTCTGTTTATTGGGCCAGCTTCATTCTGACCCATCTCCAGATAAAAATGTATAGTGCTACTGTGAGTTAATGGCGTTTTTGTACTGTTTGTAGATTATATATTGTTACTTTATATAAATCACTGAAGTCTTTACCATTCCTTGTTTTATTATTTTCTTCCTCTTAATAAAATCTAGCTGGTGAGGCTTGTGCCATTTTGCATCATAAATTCTCTGTTAGAAATCAGTTACTAAGATTTGAACATTGATATTGCAGATCCTAAAGCTTTATATGTAATTCTGAAATCCAGAAGGCTCAGAAAGCCAAAAATTTTTTTTCATACATTTATAGCAATTCAAACTTGAACTGAGCTGCTATGATGATATTCATAGTTTTTATTTATCCCCTCAATGTACATGTTCATTTGCTGAACATTAATATGCTTGATTATGGAGCACTGCCCCAGATTTATAATATACAACCATATTACTTCTCAAAAATTTTAAAAAAAAAATCTGAATTCCAAAATACATCTCATTCCAAGGGTTTTAGAAAATGGATTTTGGAGCTACATGAAGATTCATAAGCTTAGATATTGACAAGCAAACATAATCTAAAGCAGTGGCAACTTCCTTTTGTTTTAGAAGCAACTCTGACCTTCTTTTCTGTTTAAAAACTCTAGGTCTAAAAGTCGTTTTGGTCAAGGGCGTCCTGCATAAAGCACCTTTAAATAAAACTAAAAAGACAGAAGGCACACTCCTGGATATCTGAAATCGCTCACTTCTCGAAGATCTTCAGAATGATGACTTTTAAAGTTTTAATTTTTTAAGTTATTGATTATTCTTGGAAGCCACATAAATCATAATGCTAAGAGAAATATATTGTTAGGTTTTTTGAAAATCTAATTGTAAATATGAAAATTCTTAAATCTAATTTTCTTTTAGTTATGATTCTAGGCTATGTAAAAAACAATTGTTTACAAATTTGCATAGTTAAGACTCCCAATATGTGTTTTCCTTTATTTATTTGAAAAAGAAGAGGCCTAAACTGTCAAATAATTTTTTTAAAGACCTTAAAAAATTAGAGGAACACAAATGGTAGTGTTATCCTGCATGTGCACTGATCGTAGGATGTTGTTTGGGTTGTAAGTGTTGGGATAGCATTGAGAACTACAGTTTGTCTGATGAAATTCCCAGTGACGCTAATTTTAAGTTTGCATGAATATTAAGGAGCGACAGATCTCAAGACTGCATTAAATAAAGTATCAAGGTGAGGTATTTCATTACTGTGTTCGGCAGAAAGGTTAATTTTGTTCAGCATTATTCCATGGAAAGTACAATGTTAATCCAACTTTTTTTTTCTTTCAGTTTTTAATGCTTATCTTTTGGTCATCTGAGCTGGAGTTACTGATTATTATCTCTTTCTTCTGTGAAACTAGTGCCATTCTGAATTCATTAAAATAACCATTGATAGTTTTAGGAGAGTAAATCATTTCAGCTGTATGAGACACCCACTGTACAGTTCTCAGGGCTCTAAGACCTAACCATATTTCTGTAGCCATTCAAATAGCCCCTTTAAACAGTTAAAATTACTAGTTACTTTAGAGATGTCTAAGAAATTTCCAAATAGATTAGATGGGTGAAAAATTACATATATTCAAGAAAAATCAAAATAAAATTCTATTTTATAGATCATGTTTGAATTTTTCTAACCAGGCAGAAAGAGTGCTCAGGGAAAATTTGTTCTAAACCACAAGCATATAATAATTTATGTGTTTGGAAATTACTTATATGTAGGTCTCTGAAAAACTTTGATGCACTGTGTCTATTTTTTAGTCTTCATTTGCCTATAATTGAAATTTATTCAAATTACTCAGAGAACAGACTTTGATAATTTGTGACAAAGCAGCAATTTCTATTGAAATGTTGGAGTGTTACACTCAGTTTACACATATAGAAATCATTATTTTTAGTGAGTATTTTAGTTGATAAATGAAGATAGATGTTATTTGATGTTAATGTATAGTTTTGCCAAGGTTTTTGAACTTCTGTTTAGAAATTTTGTTCCACTTTATATTTGTTTCGATTGTTTGATAGATTATACATAAATAGATTATACATTTTTATTTTCAAAAGAAAATGTTTTGTAGCACATTATATGTGAGCCCTGTTAAATACCAGGGTCTCGTTAGAGTTTACTGTATCCTCCGATGAAAGGATTTGGGTTTGTACATGTAAATGGTGCTGTGATGACACCAGAAGAGGAAAATGTGCCCTTTTCATTTTTAACTTGATAAAAAGGCAATTGCTTCTCCCCTGGGGGGACCGTACCACTGAATTGATTTTTACAAACTAGAATTTATCAGAATTTGATTGTCTTCAGAATGTGGTTTTTATTTTGTTCATGTCTGTAGTACATAGAACAGGTACCACAGACATTTTACTCAAACTCTTAATAGCATTTTTTTTGCCAGATACTTTGATGTTTTACCTTACATTGATTCTGAATTCACATTTCTTTAATTGAAATAAACATTAATGACAAAAGTTGTTTGGAAAGTCCCTCTATCTGAGTGATTCCATCTTCTCAGAAAAAGTCTAGATTGGCTCTAGATTTCACAAATTTTCATGGAAAATAAGCTCTGTTTCATGGCAAAATTTTTAAGTTTTAAGATTGTTTTAAATGAAGTTATGCTGGTAAAGACTCAGCAAGACGTCTAAGTGATAAAATACTGCAGAAAAGATGATAAGGTGATCTGGTAACAGTGCTGATTACACACAATTGCATTATTTTGCTTGTTATTTTCCTTCTTCATAATACTTCAGCCAGGTATTGTAAGATATGCTAACAGGTTTGGAAGCTGAAGCTGAAGCTCTGTCATGGTCGTCTGCTAAAGGCACATTATAATATAAAAACAAAGAAAAATGCTTTTTATCGCCAATACCCGGGATTAATTCTTCAGCCAGTCTTCAACTGTTCATTGAGCAACTGTTTCACACCTCCCAGGAAAAAGGCACTGGGATACCTAGCCAGTGCAATTCTAATGGGCTAACTCTCATTTAAAGCTTGTCTATTGCAAAAATGATAAAGATTAAGATTATTCCCACTCTTATAGGATAGTTCGGGGATTAAATGAGTTAATAGAATTAAGAATTAGCTAAGTACTTTCTGACTTAGAATAACCCCTCCATGAATGTTAACTATCATCGTTGCATTATTATTTTAATATTTGGAAGGTAGCCTAAATTCTTTGAATTTGATATCTCTCTTCCTGTAACTTGAGTTGCTAAGACTGATAAGTGTGTGTGTGTGTGTGTGTGTGTGTGTGTGTCTTTAGCGCAAGAAAGAAGGCAACTAATACTTTGATGGTACTCTGACATCATTTGAAACTTTTAAAAATTATATTAAATGTTTGCCTTATTTAGGCAGAGTAAACCGCATTTGTAAGAAAGAGCTAGGTAGAGAATACTGTTTCCTGATATGTGGAGTAACCTATGCTGTTTTCATAGAGGGCTTACTGAAGGACAGTGAATGAAGGCCACAGCATAGTCATAGCACTGTCCTTCTAAGTTATATCTTTGCTTGAGAAAATATAGCTAGTTTGACCAATTCTTATCAAACTAGAGGTGGGGATGGTCCTGGTAGTTGCTACGTGTTGAATGCTTTGTATATGCTAAGGATGGTGCTATTTCCTTATTTCCTTTAGCATCACAACCCTCCCCCCAAATCAGGTATTAACCCATTTTACAGGTGGAGAAGAAAATTCAGAGAGCTGAAGTAAACCACACAATGGGATTGGAATCTGGGCCTGTCAGCACATTCCAGCACCTTCTTGAAACAATTTTCCCTTGGATTGCCTAAAGCATTCTCTCAGAGTGCCTCCTGCCTCACTGGCAGCTCCTTCAGGCTGAAAGCAAGTGACCCCAGCTCACTTCCTGTAATTTCAGACTTGTTAACTAGACTTGTTAACTAGCTGCCTACTTAACCATTTGTACTTGAAATACCAGTAGGTATCTCCAACTTAATATAATCAAAACAGATCTCGTGATATCTCTCTCCATTCCCCACTAAACTCCCTGCTTATTCAAGCCTATTCTTTCCCAGTTCAATAAATGGCACTACTACTCACCCAAGTGCACAAGGCAAATGTCTAGAAATTGCTCCCTATTCCTCTATTTCCTTCACTTTCTACACTCAATTTGTCAGCAAATCCCATACATACCCTGAATCCGTTTGCTTCTCTCCATCTCCATTATCACCAGCTCCAGTCATTAACATCTTTTACATGACATGCTACAAATGCCTCCTACGTAATTCTCCAGCTTCCACTCTTACCTCTGTATAATTCATTATGCACAAAGAAACTATAGTGGTGTTTTTTTGTTTTTTTTTTTTTTTTTGAGACAGAGTCTCACTTTGTTGCCCTGGCTAGAGTGAGTGCCGTGGCGTCAGCCCAGCTCACAGCAACCTCAGACTCCTGGGCTCAAGCAATCCTACTGCCTCAGCCTCCCAAGTAGCTGGGACTACAGGCATGTGCCACCATGCCTGGCTAATTTTTTCTGTATATTTTTAGCTGTCCAATTAATTTCTTTCTATTTTTGGTAGAGACAGGGTCTCGCTCTTGCTCAGGC